>JBBPBX010004446.1:43694-76710 GCA_038048925.1 Garcialebias charrua | reverse complement strand
ATTAAAACGTTTTTTTTTTTTTATGTTTGGGGTGATCGTACGCTGAGCGGACAGCAGCAACTGTTTAAAATGCCAAGATTCTTACCGGAGTCTGGTTCCAATTCATGGAGGCTCGATGAGGTAAGTTTAAAAAGTCCAAAAAAAGTCCCGTTGTCGTTGCGTCATCACATAGCAGAGGCTCTCCCGATTGGTTGCTGGACGCGTCGAGCAACGTCGAGCCGCAAAAACATCAACTTTTGAGACTTTGGCGGCTCGACGCTGCTCAACGCGTAGGTTGTTTCGGACGCGCGCGTGCGTGGAAAGGAACTGCTGCGTGCCGGCGCGCCACTTCAAAAACTCAAAACGCGCCGCTTCACGGTTCGCCGAGCCTCGACGCGTCTCCACATAGACTTTCAATGTAAACCGGCCGCTTCAGCCGCCCGACACGGGTCCGGTGGGTAACCGGCATAATGCTTGAGTTGTTAATTATTTAAAAACTCTCTGAACCTAGTAGTGAAATTTTCTTAATAGAGATTATTTTGTGGTATAGCAGTTTTCAAAATAAATTATGGCAAAAGGACACCCTATACTCAACCCACTGTTATTTATCACAGTAATGGAAGAAATCACGAAGTCGATAAGCACTGGCGACATTTGGAATCTGATGTACGCAGACGATATCATTCTAACAGCCACATCAGAACAGAGCGCGGCACTAATGTTTGAAGAATGGAACGCTCGACTCGCCGACCATGGGTTCAAAATCAACATTGACAAAACAAAAGCGATGAACACTGGCGAATCCGTCGAATCCACACCCACTGGTCGTTGGCCCTGTTCAGTTTGCAAAGCTGGTGTGGGCAGCAATTCAATCATGTGTCAACAGTGCCAACAGTGGTGTCACAAACGTTGTTCAAAAATAAGTGGTCCATTGTCGAAAGCGACCAATTTCGTTTGTCCTACTTGCATCAATCCACGACAACAAGTACAACGCAACAATACAATTGGAGCCGTTGGCGTCGAAACAGTCAAGTCATTTCAATATCTAGGGGATGTGTTGGACTGTACTGGAACAGCCGAAGCTGCCGTTCGGGCACGTATACGTGTGGCGTGGAATAAATGGCATCTACTCGCTTCTATACTGATGCGGCGCGACATCCCACTACTCCTACGTTCAAGACTCTATGGCTCAGTGATACGTCCCGTGCTGTTGTATGGCACAGAAACATGGCCAATGACAACAAAACTCAAACAGCAACTTCACCGAACCGACATGAAAATGCTCCGATGGATGCAACGCATTAGTTTTAAAGATCACATCCAATCGACCGAAATCCTGCGTCGAGCTGGCTTATGTGCGATTAAGGACGCATGCCGGCGACACCGTTTGCGGTGGTTCGGTCATGTTAAACGAAGTGAAAACAGTGCTATACTTGCTATTGAAAACCTTGAAGTACCTGGCACCCGTCCCAAAGGCCGTCCGAAAAAGACCTGGGGGCAAACGATTCAACAAGATCTGAAAGCGTTGAACCTCAATGAACTGGACGCAACTGACCGCCTAATCTGGCATCAAAAACTTGGCGACAAAGAAGTAGCGTCCCACCCCGGAATCGGGAAAACGGACGTTAAACGAAGATAGATAGACACCCTATGCTTTTTTTTCATTCCTATTGCAAGTTTTATACCAAAAACATATTGCGATATATATACAGTAGTTATCGCCACCCTTCACAATACTGTACATAGTTCCCATGTGACGTCACATCCGTCTTACTTCCGGGTGGACCCTCATTTTGAAAGTCAGAACAGGGGACAGCGCGGTCTAATGGATGTTCATTTTTCACGTTTTTTTTTTGTGTTAATTTCTAATTAATTGCAATGGTTACTTCGTGTTGTGTCAGTGGGTGTTCCAGTCGGGTAGACGTTTGGGCAACGCGCAGGTTTCAGTTAATCAAAAAAAAAAGTAAACGTGAAGGATTTATCTCATCGGAGAAGCTGGACTGCAGCTCCTCTCTCTGAGTCTGGCTCGGATCTGCTCTGGAAGACGTCGTCCTTTTGGCCGGTAAACAAAATATTCTACATAAATCATTTTGTGAAACTATGTCAGAACAATGTTAGAGTACAACTGTCTGTGTGTTAGAGCTGGGTTTTTTTTTTTTTCATTATTTAGCAAACCGTCTTGCATGCTGTTAGCTTAGCATCTCGCTAACGCGACAATGGCCTCCTCACGGTCCACCAGGACCGGCGGGGAGACCGTCCCAGTTGGAGAAGGAGGACGGGAGCCAAGTCGTGCGGGCGACGCGTCGGTCCCATGGGACGTGCCCCCGCGGCCGCGACGGATCCACGCCGTCCGACCTGAGCTCCCGCGAGCCTCGCTCCAGATGCTAACAACATGCTAACTTCCAACACGGTAAGACTCAAAAGTGCTGGTTCTGGTCTGTGTTCAGCTTGGACTGTTTGTTGGCTGTGTGTTATTTTAGTTAAACCTTTTTTTAGCTGGTTAGATCTGATTGAGACAGTTTACACATCTTTTTTGGATTTAAAGCTGTGAAGCTCTGCGCTGTGAAGCCGGTGTGCTGTGAAGCCGGTGTGCGCTCTTTGTAGTAATTAAATAATTAATGATATCGGAGTAACTACTTTGTGACAAGTTGTCTGATTCGTCTGCCATGATTTCTTTCTCAAACTCATTTAACTCGACCACTGCCAGTTTGCTCTTGTTCCTTGGTGAAGCTGTGGTAGCTCGTGTTTTTGTCCGTATAATTTGCTCTGCTCGTTCGCCATTTTTGCCTTCTCTGCCTTCAGATGTGGTGCGAAAACCGGTTTGCGCAATACTGGGGGCGTGTCTGGGAACTATGTATACATATTGGGATATGAATTTTACACCATATCGCACATTCCTACCCAGGAGTGGTCCAAATTCACCCTGGTCAGACTGTGCTCAGAGAAACGAGTTGCATCTCAGACTCTGCTGGTTTCAGTTAGCAGTGGAAAGGTCAAAGGTCATGATAGGACAATTAGAAAAAGTGTGAGCAAGTACAAAGCAACATGGCAGTGTCTGAAGTTTGGACTGTATCATCTGAAGGAACCACAAGACCAAATCAAAGAGGTTTACCCACAATGCACTGAGCCGAGTTAGACTATAACCCAACACAACATGACAACTTAAACAGCGCCTCCCAGCTGTCAGCATGGGGGTGGAGGGCTGATGGTTTGGGCTCCTTGCCGTCACTGAGTGGACCATGAACTTCTCTGGAGACCAAAGACTCAAAGTGTGTCCAACAAGCGAAGCTGGCAGCTGATCTGTAACAGAACACGTCAAAAAGTAAAGAGTTGTGGTGCTGCAACGTCCAATCAAAGCTCAGGACTTCTACCTGACTGAAACACTGTGCTGGGACCTTAAGAGAGCGGAGCAGAAACCTCAACGAACTGAAGCAAATAGTGAACTAGAAAGTTCCTGGAGATACAGATGGGGACTGCCATGCTGCAGCCATTTTTACATTTTGATTTGACAGAACTATGTGTTTGGTGTTCGCTCGGGAACGTTCTCAGCTATAACCTCCTCAAATTTCAGCTCTGTAGCCGAGTTAAATCCATTTAAATGTAGCTTTGGTGGCCATCTTGGATTTTTTATTTTAATTCAATATTTATAGCGCATTGCTCTTAGGTACCAGCACACCAAAATTCAGCTTAATATCTCTAAAGATGGCTGATTTATTGTATTTTTCCTTTTTTAGTTCAGGTGACCATCTTGGATTTTTGATTTGCAATTAGAGTCTATTAGGGATTGTTCTTAGCTACAAATACACAGATTTTCAGCTAAATAGCTCTATAAAAAAACTGAAAACCATTTGAAATTAACTTTGGCAGCCATCTTGAATATTTAGATTTGAATTCAGAATGGGTCACTGTCAGCTACTATCACACCAGATTTCAGCTCGATATCTGAGTTAGTCAATTTGGAGTTTTCTGAGCTAGCTGTGGCAGCCATCTTGAACCAAATTGGCTCCAAAAGTTAATCAGTGTTTTATTCAAATACCTCTCCCCTGAGAGTTCTGTCGATGGTTTTCAATGAGAAAAATGGTGACTTTGTTTGCAAAGTACGTTGCCATGGTAACTCAAAATGCCAATAAAAGTAAAAGCACACATCACGGTGCCGAGCCGGTCGTTTTGATGTAACATTTGTTGGGGAGAGACACGTTGAGATTCGGGCCGCATTAAAGTTGAATTAAGGGCAAGACCGTTTTCAGGTGGATAATAAGAGGGTGCTGCCTGACTAGGCAGTCCTCAGTAAGACCCTGGACTTTGCAGCAAAACCACAAATCAACAACTACAGCTGGTGTTGTTTGAGCGCATCAGTCTGTCCATCAACATGAAGGATCTGAGTTTGTTGCACACGGCCTGTTTTTTCTGTGTTAGCACCATTTTTAACAGATTTAAGCTTACATGCCTTTGACAAGCAGCTGGCACGTGAGCACAATCAAAGCTGCCACCTTTCAGTTTCTTAATATGTCAAGAAGACAGAAACGGGCCAAACTGTCACTGAAAAAAAAAAAAAACTTTGTTCTGATGACTGAAGAAAAACAGGATTTATGGTTAAAACGTTCCATAGAAGATAGAACTGGATGTATACGGTAGTTTTAGATTTAAGTTTTTGCAATAAGCATTTTTTTGGTTGTGCTTGTTTTACTTTAAGTTTCTCTCGGCCTTCATTTCTGTAAGCTCGGATTATTTTCCTCTTCATTGCATATCCTGTTTTATTTTGAAAGCCTTCCTCTTCTTTTTTGAACGTAGCATCTTTTTGTTAGGTAATATTCTATATCTGAAGCAGTAGAAGCGACCGTCATCCATTTCAGAAGGTTCATTTTAAACACGTAAGGTACAAAGATCACCAGCCCTGGGCCATTACCGCTTCAAAATGCGGTCACAAAAACAATGGTGCCAAGCGTTAGCTGAACAAAACATTTTCTTCAGAGCTTGGCCACACACCTCCCAGGAGGAGTCACCACCATCGACAAATGGGAAGCCCTATCCTATCATGTGACCTAGCTCAACCAATAAAATGTTGCCATCTTGTGTTCTATAATTGGTGGGTGCGTGAATGTTGGGATTTGTAGGCGTTTAACTAAAACTACTTTTTTTTTACCGGCATTTATCAGATCGTGTTTTAACACAATATCATTCTAAATAAACAAAACAAGATGAATATATCCACACATTTCATTAAGTTAATATATTATCTGATAAAATAATACTTAATTTTCTACTTTAGTTCTGTTAAGGTTGTGTTTCATTTATCTTATATGCTGCACATCAAGTCGGAGCCCTCGCCTAACTTTTTACAAGTTACAAAAACAAACTGAATTTTGGGAAATGTGCTCAGAAACAAGGCTAACTGTTGTTAGCAATACAAGCTAGCCACACTGTTCTCAGTATGCCATGCTAACACTGTAGCAACATGTTTGGACTGTGTAATACAATTCTGAGTGTGACTGATACAAACAGAAGTGAAAAATAAAAGTTTTTTTGTATTCTGCAGCTATATTTATTTTCGTGTGTGAGGCAGCCATATTAGAAGACTTTCCGAGTTGAAATTCCAACTTTGGGACACGTTCCAGCTCATACTTCTGACTTGGAAATTAAACATTTTGACTTCTTAGTACAACTGGAATAAATCACTATGGTCACACTCAATTTTAGCTCAATAGCTTTATAGTCGGACGAGTTGGAGTTATTTTTGTGTTTGCTAGCTGGTTTTGGCAGCCATCTTGAATTAAGTTTACTTCAGCCCAATTCAGGAAGGTTCACTGGCTCATGAGATATTTTGCCAACAGACGATTGACTAATAGTTACTCGTAAAGTTTTAAAAAGCCGATGATCCACAGTTAGTTAGCAACTACCGTCTAAGTAGGGATCACTCTCAGCTACTACCACACCAAATTTTCACGTCAAATCTGAAGAATTTTCAGAGTATTAACGTTTTTTTGTGTTTTATAGCCACTAAACTGTGGTGGCCATCTTCAATGGGATTGACTCTAAAAGTCATTTAGGGAAAACGATTTAAGAGTTTATTTTAAAACTAACGGTTCAACAGATCTTTGGCCATCACAGAAAACAAACAAACAAAAACCATTATCACCCTTTCGCCTTCAGCGCTGGCAGATACTGGCTTCAGTGAATGGATGGATAATGAGTATAAACGTTAGCTTGTACAGTTGGAACTAAATGTAGTAAATAAAGGATGCTCACTGGTGGCAGTCAGAGGAAATGTTGCTACAGTGAGTGTTTATTAGTGGATGGCCCCGATATCACTTGCAAACCACTCACTAAGTGCCGACAGAAGAACAAAGCTCTGCCAACAGCGAAGCTTTGTAATGGATGGGGTGTTTGCAGACGTGGCTAAGCCATAGATCCCATTATTTCATATGGCAGGGAAGTAGCAGCGAGCCTCCACCAGGGAGAGATTAGGAATGATTGACTAAACCAAAACAGAGGTCCCTCGTGAACAGCAGTCTGCTGGTATTATTGGTAGACCAACGCTTGTGGCACTCAGTGCAACTGCTAAATGACAGCAGAGAGCCGTCACATAAAGTAGATACGTCAACATGAGCGAGGCAAGGACGCTTCATGTAGACAAATAAAACTCAGTAAATAAGAATACCCCTCCGACGTGTTAGGAACATCTACACACAGGAATGTTTCACGACTGCAACTATGGAAAGACATGCAGTAGGAAACAGCTGTCTGCTCCGGGGCCAGTGTTTGTGACGCAAAATGAACATTAAAACAATAACATAAAAACAAGCCGTTTTCAGATATGCATCGTTTCTTAAGGTGCTTTAATGTAGAGGTTTCTACTGCTGAGACTGGAGAACAGGCAGAGGTGAGAACACACAAATCATCCACACATTTGAAGAATTCCTCCTCAGAGCAACTTTAAGCTTTTTAATTATAATTAAATTAGGAATGCCACCGAGCCAGTTAAAAATATAGTGAATTGAATGAGGAAAAGTGAGGAAGCAGAGGAGCTCACAAAAACAAAAAGCAGTAATCTGCATATGTACATCTTTTACATTTAAATTGCATCTTTTTGCACCTGCTAATTTTTATATATTTTTTTGGCTGCTCCTTCTTCAGGGGTCGCCACAGTGAACTAAGTCGCACAAAGACTTGGTCATTTTTTCTTTTTTTTGCAGGATGTCCTTCCTGATGCAACCACAGTCCACTGAGCTACCACAGCCCTCTGTGTGGAGCAGAGCGCTGACATCTAGGGCGCCTGGGGGGAGCAGATGGTGTGGGTTAGGGCCTTGCGACAAATGAGGGTGGAGACAGATGTGGGTGCGTCACCTTTCCCACACGCATTTTTGATGTCGGTATGGGGAGTTGAACCGGCGACCTTCCGATCACAGGCCCACCTTCTCTAACCTCTGCACCACCGCTCCAAACAGACAGATAAACAAACTCATAAATATGAAACTACAAAGACCATCTTGAGCTCATTTCAGATCAGTGTCTTGCAGAAATGCAAAGATCAGCATCTAGCGTCTCCTTCCAATCAGTTTCTCACAGAATAACGATCCACGTCTCACAAAGACTCAGCGCTGATTTAAAACGAGATCCCAAATTCAAACAACTCATCTACGTTTCGATCCTGTCAGGAGCCTCATTCCTGTCCGACTCTCAGCTTCCTCAATGAAAACTACTTTGTATTGATCGATTGGTTCCACAATCATTTCTTCCACACGCTGACATGGATAATAATGTAATCCTGCCTCAGAATGGAAACTCTAATGAGGCGGTCCGGTCCGACGCCCTGCAGGACCCGCGCGGCGCTCTGAGGAAGTTTCTTATTTCCAACAAATGTTGTGCTTTCAGGAGTTAATCGCGCTGCGGAGGACTTAATCTGCCGAATCAGGGTAAAGTGGATTAGGAGATGAGAGCGTTTAATCAAAATGTTTTCTCGCTCTAATTACACATTTCATTTCCTGACACAACACTCTGTTATCTCCCGTTACGTTTCCCCGGCAGCGCCTCTGTTTACATCGTCTCCTTCACCGGGAGGCCACCATTGCTCTGCCTGAAGCATGCAAACAAACACGTTTACACTCCCAATAAATAAACACTCAAACGTTGAAGCGGAGCATGAATGGATGCAGAAGTTCTCACTGTCCCCCGCCAGTCAAGACCTGTGTCTGTTAGCAAAATATCTCATTAACCAACGGACAGATTTTAATCAGACATATAGAAAGTAATCAATGATGGAGACTGCCTAGAAAGGCAGCACCTCTTTTTATCCACTTGAAAAGGGTCTTTCTCTTTAATCAACTTTAATGCTGTCCACACACCCCACCCCAACTGGATTGGCACCGTGATGTGTGCTCTTAATGAACAAAACACTGATTAACTTTTGGAGCCATTTTGGTTAAGATGGCTGCCACAGCTACCTCAGAAAACTCAAAATTGACTGTAACTCAGTCATTCTTTGAGATATTGAGCTGAAGTTTGGTGTGATGGTAGCTGAGAGCGAATTGTTATACATTCCTAATGCAAATTAAAATCCAACATGGCCACCTTAGCTAAAAGGGAAAAAACATGGTAACTCCACTATTTTAAATGATACTGAGCTGAATTTTGGTGCAGTGGTACCCGACAGTGATGCACAACACATTCAGAATTCAAATCTAAAAATCTAAGATGGCCACCAAACACAATTTCAAATGGATCTGATTTTAGAGCTATTCAGCTGAAATTTGGTGAACTGGTAGCTGAGAGCAATCCCTAATAGAATGACTGCAAATCAAGAATCCAAGATGGCCACATGAGCTAAAAAGGCAAAATAGAAAACAGACATTTTTAGAGATATTAAACTGAATTTTGGTTCATTGGTAGCTGAGGCAATGCCCAGTAAATACTGAATTCAAATAAAAATCCAAGATGGCCACCAAAGCTACATTTAAATGGCTTTAAATCAACTATTTTTACACAAACAGAGCCAAAATTTGGTGAGGTTATAGCTGAGAATGTTCCCCATCACAAAATTAGTCCAAATCAAAAATCCAGGATGGCCACCAAAGCCTTAAAAAAAAAAAAGACAACTTGTTTATTTATTTATTGCCATGTTCAGCTGAAATTTGGTGTATTGGTAGCTGAGAGCGAACCTGTCAAATCAAAATTTAAAAATGGCCACAACATGACAGTCCCCATCACAGTTTCTCCAAGAACTTTCTACCTTCTGGTGTCCTCCCAGTTGAAGACAGCTGACATTAGCCTACACTTTTTTTCCAGCTCCCTTTTCTACTAATCTGCAGGGGGTTGTAGGAGCAACAGGTCCAGGAGAGAAACCCAGACCTCCCTCACACCAGCTCATCTTGGGGACTTCAAGGAGTTCCCAGAACAGAGAGGATCTATAACCCATCCAGAGAGTTTTGGGTCTGCCCCAGAGTCTTTTCCCAGTGTCCAGACATCTTCCAAAGGGAGAAATCCAGGAAGCATCCAGATGAACCACCTCAAGCTGACTCCTTTTGTTGAGGAGGAGCAGTAGCTCTACTCCGAGCTCTCCCAGGATGATGGAGCTCCTCAACCTATCTGTAAGACTGAGCCCCCCCAGCCTACGAAGGAAGCTTTTCATCTACTTGTATCCAAGATCTGGTTCTTTCTGTCCTGATCCAAACCCCATGACTCCAAATGAGGGTTGTTGGAATGAAGACAGATCAGTAAATTCTGAGTTATGCCTTTTAACTCAACCCTTTCTTCACAATGACTAACCAAAGCAACACCGTTAATACTGAGGACCAGGACCAGATCTGTCAATCCATCATTCGCTGCACCCTACCATCACTCAGGAACAAAACACCCAGATACTGAACCAAACACCCCCTTCGAATGCTATCAGCCATTAAATGGCCATTATTAGTTATCATCCCCATATGTAGCAAACAGACTGTCCCTCCTGTACCTCCTAGTAGGTTTAAAAGTAAGTTGTTAGCCTTGGTAGCGATGTTAATAGGCTCCGTTTTTAGCTACGTGTTTAGGTTTACAGTAAAGGTTCTTGGTTAGGTTTAGGCACAAGCGTAACGGGGTTAAGTTTAGGGTTGGTCCTCTGGGTCAGGTGTAAGGTTAGGTTTAGGAAAAGGGTTACATAGGCTGAAAAAAAAAGACACTTCCTGGTTTACCCAGGTGAGACGCTGCCTATTATCAGCGAAAAAATCGATAATAACGTACCTTTAAACCTACTAGGAGGTACGTGGGACAGTTTCACCGCTACACATGGGGATAACAACTAATAACGGCCATTTAATGGACTGATAACATCCGAAGCCGCTGAACCAAACCGGAGGGGTATTCCACCCCACCCCACCCCCCCGTGTACACTGAAGCCTACACATAAATGTCTAATTTAGTCAATATTACAGGCACTGAGCTAAAATCAAACAAACTGAGCGTGGTGTCTCGTGATTTTACACAAGATCGCTTGTTTTCCAGGTTTGATCAAAACAGCTGTAACTCTGTTAAAGAAGACAAGTTGGGTTTTATTCTGAAACTGGTGTGAAAGGAAGGCTCAGCCTCTAATTTAAACAACGTACTTGGGTAAATCATACCGGTCTCACTGCACATCACAAGTTTTATTACCAACAGCGGTGCTCTTAGAATATTCTGTCTCATCTCCGCATCCCTTTGAGGATGTAGAATACGATCCAATTCCAATTGTTTTTATGCTCACTTGCTTGGAAGGAGACAAAAATAAAATTTTACTGAAATGAGTTGTGAAACAGATTATTCAGCATATGCACGCAGCGTAAACTCTTAACTTCTACAGCACACATCTGTGCAGCGTTTTCCAATTTGTGTCCCAAAATCCAACATCCTGCTTTGGAGACTGAGGAGTGTTCAGGTGTTTTCCACCCATTCAACTGATAAATGAGATGATGAGTCAAGGCCCTGTCCTAACGGCAGAGATCTACTGTCTCATGCACACACTGGTGCAGTGTTTGCACATGCATGAGACTCGTTGGGTTTGTTTATCCCTGATGTACTGTATCCATGGTCCCCATGTCAATCAGTTAGTTGTTAGACAAACGACCTCCTGGAATCCCCTTACTGAAGCTCGTCACATGAAGCCGTGGCATCATCGTCATGACTTACTGTGGCTCCAACAAGTGTCATGGTAACTTAATGTGACCAGTGGGAGCGGCGGGGGAAACCTGAGCGTGGGCTCAGGTTGTGCTCCGGTCTGTCAGACAGCTGTCTGTTTTTACGTTTGTTATATTTAAACCATGAGGGGCAACAATAAGTACCTCTGCTCCTTCAAATTAAGAGCTGGATTAACCAGTGGCATGAAAAATTCTAGGTGGGCCAAAAATCTGAACACGCCTCGTTAATGAAATGAAAACTGGAACCATGTTTACAACAGTGGTTCCAAAAATATTCAGTTTCTGACCTACAAAAACTTTTCAGTTGCATTTTTTTTTTTATTGCACGAAGTTTATTTCAAAACAAATATTTCAGTCGTAAAAAGGTGGATTGTTCTCTTCAGGTCAAGGGTGAGGTTCTGCCTCAAGTGGAGGAGTTCAAGTATCAAGTTTTTGTTCGTGAGTGAGAGAAGAATGGAGCGTGAGATTGACAGATGGGTTGTTGCAGCGTCTGCAGTATTGTGGACTCTGTGCTGGTCCAATGTGGTGAAGAGGGAGCTGAGCTGTAAGACAAAGCTCTCTGTTTACTGGTCGGTCTACGTTCCTACCCTCAACTCTGGTCATAAACTCTGGGTAGTGACTGAAAGAATGAGCTTGTGGATCCAGGAGGTTGAAATGAGTTTCCTCTGCAGGGTAGCTGGACTCTCCCTCAGAGACAGGGTGAGAAGTTCAGTTAGCAGGAGAGACTCCAGTTTATGTAGTTCAGGCATCTAGTAAGATGCTTCCTGGGCGCCTCCCCAGAAAAGAGCCAGGACAGGCTGGTGAGACTACGTCTCTCGGTTGGTCTGGGAAAAACCTTGGAGTCCTCCCAGAACAGCTGGAAGAGGTGACTGTGGAGAGACACGTCTGCTCAAGATGCTGCCCCCAAGACCTGAGTCCAGAACATTGATGTATGTATGTATGGATGGATGGATAGTTGGATGAATGGATGGTTGGATGGATGGATGTAATATTTCCATTGAAAGATTTAAAAATATTAAAGTGGTTCTAGATTCATGCATCTTGATTTAAACAATTTAAGCTTTTTAAAATCTAAGATTCTGGGTTATTTGTCCCTAAGTTTACTCTGAAGATGTGAAAAGTCCCAACTTGTCACAAGAACTGGCAGAATTTGATCAGTTTGTTGTCATCCAACCTTCAGCTAACGTTTAAAGAATGTGCTGCCTTATTCAGTGGTTGAAATAAATATTTAATAAATATTTATTACCTGTAATTTACTTTACTTAGTCAAAAGATTGAGTTTGTTACTGCATCACCACTGAAGGAAGTATATAAAATATTTAAACGGAGGTGGAGGGCTCAGATTTCAGCTTTCTAAAACCAACAATGGAACATTCATCTTGATCTTCAAACATGTCACCAAAACATTTTTCTGTGCACCAGGAAATTTAAAAAAAGCTACGACCCCGATGAGCCTCCATTGTCAGGGAGTGAGTTTAATCCGCAGGTGAATTTAGCTAACACAGCAATTTAAAGCTTGGAACTCTACATTCTCCAGATGTTTTGTACCTAGTCATGGAGCCAAAAGGGGGGAACTGGAAACACCATCAGTTTATCCGTCCGTCTTTCGAGTTGGATAACTTGAAAAATAAGCAAAGTGCCGATTTCCATTTTGGTGTGTGGCTGAAGCTTAGACAAGTTTCTATTGAAAATAGGGTTGCTAAGTCAAAATCTGATGTCTGTTGCCATATGCAGTATATACATATTTTATATATACATATGTACATCGGCCACCTCATTCATCCATTATCTTTACATGCCTTATATTTTTTGGGGGGGTCGCTGGTGCCCATGTCCAGCAATCACTGTGCGAGGGGCGGGGTACACCCTGGGCAGGTCTCCAGTCCATCACAGGGACACATCGAGACAAACAACCATTCACTCTCACCTAGGGACAATTTAAAGTTACCAATCAGTCTAACATGCATGTTTTTGGTCTGTGGGAGGAAACTGGAGTACGTGGAGGAAACCCACGCAGCACGGAGAACATGCAAACTCCTCCCAGAAAGGTCCCAGGCCGGGATTTGAACCGAGGCAACCTGCTCACTGATAAATTCAAGGTGGCCAAGGTCACCACAGGGAACCCCCTAGCTCCACCCCTGGTGGTGGATAACTATTGCTTCCTCCATTCAGTGGTGGCATCTGATAAGCAAAAACAAAAACCCCACCTCTGTTTTATAAAGTGTAACTCCAACTCACTTGAATATTGTGATGGCGGCGCGTGCAAACGTTGCGGCTTCTCTCTCTCCCAGCAACACGGTGCTTTCGTCTGTTTTGTCCTGCACGCCGCAATTTGCCGGCACGTCTTTGTCTTGTCTACGTGTTCAAGAACGCAAGTATAGCCGTGAATTCCTGCTTGATGTCGGAAAAACCGCTCATTTGGGAATAAACAGCGAACTCCAGGAGAAGCTAAATGAGCTTGAGGAGGAGTTACGTGAGCTTCGTGACTGCGAGCTGCTCTGGAAGCCAGCCCCGAGCTTCCCTTCATCGCACCCGCCGTGGAAGTACCACAAGCGGCGTGACGCTTCACCGCGCCCGCCATGGAAACGCCACAAGCGGCGTGACAGGAAACAGAAGCGGGGTAAACGCGGAGGTATCAGAGCTAGGCTAGCAGCTAGCCCACACAGGCCGGCTATTCCATCCATGGTTCTGGCTAACGTGCGCTCCTTGGACAACAAATTGGATTATATACGCCTGCTACGAACGACACAAAAGACTGTGAGAGACTGTTGTGTGTTTGTATTCACGGAAACGTGGCTTAACAACAACGTTCTGGACCACGCTATCCAGTTGGAGCAGCTAACATGCTACAGAGCGGACCGAGCTTTCATCAAGGGAGGTAAGACTCGCGGAGGCGGGCTCTGTGTTTACATCAACAACGCATGGTGTCGTGATGCTGCTGTGGTCTACAAACACTGCTCACATTTAGTGGAGTTCATGACTATTAAATGCAGACCGTTCTTTTTACCGAGGGAGTTTACAGCTGTTTTGATTGTTGCTGTATATATCCCTCCAAGCTCCAACAGCAAAGATAGAGGTGAGGCACTGAATGAACTATATCTGCACATCAGTGAGCAACAAACAGCCCACCCTGATGCTTTTCTCATCACGGCTGGTGATTTCAACCATGCAGATTTAAAGAGTGTATTACCAAAAACATACAGAAACATAAACTTTGCAACAAGAGGAAACCACACCCTGGACCAGGTTTACACCACCATGAAAAATTCCTACAGAGCTGTCCCCCTCCCCCACATTGGTGCTTCGGACCATATCTGTGTCATGCTAAAGCCAGCATACAGGCCACTGGTGAAAGTCACAAAACCAGTCCGCAAACAGATACGAGTGTGGCCAGAGGGGTCTTCAGAGGCACTCCAGGACTGTTTTGACACCACAGATTGGGGTATGTTCAAAGAAGCTGCTACCACAAACAACACCACATGTCTCCAGGAGTACTCAGACACTGTATGTTCATACATCACCAAGTGCATTGATGATGTAACCAACCTTAAAACCATCACTGTTCGGGCTAACCAGAAGCCATGGCTGACAGCTGAGGTTCACAGACTCATGAAAGCCAGGAATGCTGCCTTCAAAGCGGGAGATCAGGTGGGCCTGAGGGCAGCCAGAAACAACCTGGACCGGGGCATCAGAAAGGCAAAGAGGCAGTATTCTGGGAAAATAGCTCACCGTTTCAAGGACAGCAGGGATACACGCAGTCTGTGGCAGGGAATACAGACCATCACAAACTACAAACCACCCCCCCAGACCTGTGACAGCTCAGCCTCTGCGCTGAATGAACTGAATGAGTTCTTTGCTCGGTTCGAGGCAAGTAACAGCACACCAGCACATAAACTCCCCCCCTCTCCTGATGGCCAGGTGCTGACGCTGTCCTCAGACAGCGTAAGGCGATCATTCATCAAGATTAACGCCCGGAAGGCCTCTGGTCCTGACAACATACCTGGTCGTGTGCTGAAGGACTGTGCAGGGGAACTCGCAGCGGTCTTCACGGACATCTTTAACATCTCACTGAGCCAGGCCATCGTCCCCACCTGTTTCAAAGCCACCACCATCATCCCTGTCCCAAAGAAGGCAACGCCCGCATGCCTCAATGACTATCGCCCAGTAGCACTCACCCCCATCCTGATGAAGTGCTTTGAACGGCTAGTCATGAAAAGCATCACATCTGTCCTCCCTGACTCCCTGGATCCCTTCCAATTTGCATACCGACCTAATCGCTCAACCGACGATGCCATCTCCTCTGCCCTTCACACAGCTCTCACACATCTGGACACGAAGGACTCCTATGTTAGAATGTTGTTCATCGACTTCAGCTCGGCATTCAACACCATCATCCCCCAACAGCTCATCCTTAAACTGGACAGTCTGGGGCTGAACACCTCAATGTGTAACTGGCTGCTAGACTTCCTGACCGGGAGACCACAGACAGTACGAGTCGGGAGTAACACATCTAGCACCATCACATTGAACACAGGGGCCCCACAAGGATGTGTGCTGAGCCCCCTTCTATTCACCCTGCTAACACACGACTGCACACCATCATACAGCTCCAACCACTTCATCAAGTTTGCGGACGACACAACAGTGGTGGGTCTCATCAGCAACAACGATGAGACGGACTACAGGAACGAGGTGAGCCGCCTGGCCTTGTGGTGCGGACACAACAATCTCACTCTCAACGTGGAGAAGACAAAGGAGATTGTTGTGGACTTCAGGAAGAAGGATGCCCAACATGCCCCTCTGACCATCAACAGCACCGCAGTGGAGAGAGTAGACAGCACCAAGTTCCTGGGAGTGCACGTCTCAAAGGACCTGTCCTGGAGCAGGAACACTGCAGCACTGGCAAAGAAGGCTCACCAGCGTCTCTACTTTCTCCGCAAGCTGAAAAGGGCTGGAGCTTCAACCCCCATCATGAGCACCTTCTACAGAGGTGCCATAGAAAGTGTCCTGACCAGCTGCATCACTGTGTGGTTTGGTGCATGTACTGCATCCTGCCGCAAGAGCCTCCAGCGCATTGTGAGAGCAGCTGAGAAGATAGTCGGCACCTCCTTCCCCTCACTGCAGGACTTACACAGCAAACGCCTCACTCGGAAAGCCCACTGCATGGCAGGTGATCCCACACACCCACTACACAGCTGCTTCAGACTGCTGCCATCAGGAAGGAGACTGAGGAGTCTCCAGGCTCGAACCAGCAGACTGAGAGACAGCTCTGTTCATCAGGCAGTCAGGATGCTAAACACTCTGCCTGCTCTGCCCCCCCTCCCATTTGAACTGCCTTAACACTAAAACTTTCTCACACATTACCACACAACACAAAGATTTTAACACTGGACTCTGTGTCATCAAACGGGTTATTCACTAAACTCTCGGTCATGTGCTCATACAGTTTGCACTACTTCTCATACTTGCACTAATGTTTGTATTACATCACTGCCTATAATCATAATACTGTTTACATTCTCTGTTTACATTTATTAATACTGTTTACTTTTATTACTACTGCTTACATGTAATTACTACTGTTTACATTTACACTACTCTAATATCTACACCACTGCTGATACATATACAGTGTGCTCTGAACGGTCTTATTTAGGGATGCCCAATGTGCCTTACTGCATATGCCACTTTTTGCCTCTATAACAACATCAACTACTACCTCATACATATACTGTGTACATTAACTCATACGCTGCTTTGCCACTTTGCAAATGTCAATGCTAGAAACCTTTAGTTTATTTTAGTTATACTTTTTATACTCTTTTTTTATACTAGTATGCAAAAACTCAGGACAGTATTATGTTCATTAAATGTTTAATGTTTTAGTTTTAGAGTTGGTGTAAATTTTCATACTCTTATACCACTATGCAAAAAACTCAGGACAGTGTTAGTTTTACTATTTTATGCTTATGTCTATTATTATATGTTTCAGTGTTTCAATGTTTAGATGTTTACTGTTGCACCGAGGGACTGAGAGAAACGCAATTTCGGTCCTGTGTATGTCCTGTACAGTACATATTGCAGATCTGACAATAAAGTTGACTTTGACTTTTGACTTTGATATTTTATACTACAAACATTAAGGTTTATTTGAGTTCCCTGGTCCAGTCCAGAAAAACACTCCTCTCTAAAACTAAAAACATTTTTTATTCAAATCCTTCAGTGATGGAGACAGCAGGCTTGGTACAAGCATTTATACTACAGAATAGCTATCCAGTCCTTTTATTTACCGGTATATGTTTTGCATTTAAATAATTTACCGAGGTTTTAATGTTGTTGCCTACAACCTCCTTTATTTCATCTTTTTAATATTATAACATTTTAGGTTTAACGTAGAATAAATTATTAAGTGTTTGGATTGATAAAATAATAATTGTGCTCTTTGCTACATCAGTTTCTCTAACCTGGCAGCTCACAAACGCTGGAAGCTTGTGCGTTTTCTGTGCGTGCGTGCATGCGTGTCCTTTTGAACCGAGGGACCTCCTCAATGTGGACATCTGCTAAGCTAATAAACAATAATGTTGACAAATTGTCACCGTGGTGATCACTCTCCCCCCTCGCTGTCACGTTATAGAGCGGGTCCAAGGACGTGAGTGACAGCTCATTGGACCAGTGGAGGGCAGTACCTGTACTGGACCCGAGCCCAGTTGCCTGAGGAGGGAGCAGTAACTCATGGCCAGAGGGCAATCCGAGCATATTGGTGGGAGAAACACGTCCATGCCCTTCTCCGGTTATTACACCTGCTGACTCCATAAAACAAAAGATCGTTGTTAAAGACTGTTTTGTTTTTCCTTTTGGACTAATATGGTAATACCTAAAAACTTTAAAAAGCAATGGCTTTTGTCTCTTTATGATCCTGTGACCTTTCCTTCATATTAAACTATAATTAAAGACCTAGCATTGAATGCATATCACCCGCCAACATTCCTGCCAGTTTTAGACTTAGATCATTGAGAAATGACAGCGTTCTGTCAGCACTGAAAAGATGCATTCACATGCAATGTCACACTCATATTACAAATATTGTTCCATATTTTCCTAACATATGACTTCACTCTCAGACTGCAGGTTTACTTGCGGTTCCTAGAGTTTCCAAAAGCAGAATGGGAGGAAGATCTTCCAGTTAGCAGGCTCCTCTCTGGTGGAACCAAGATCCAGTTTCTGTCCATGAGGCTGACACATTGTCCAGTTTTAAGACTTTCCTTTTTGATAAATCCTATAGGTAGGGTTGGCTTGGGTTTCTCGAGCTATCCCTTAGTTTTGCTGATTTCTGCTTAGACTGCTGGAGGACAAACTGACCACATGTCCTCTCTCTGCTGCTGTCTTTAGTTGCTCTACTCTCCCAATTTGTATTTGGAACTATTTCTATCTTAACATGTGTTTTGTCTTTCCTACTATAGAAAGTACACTTGGACTATAGAAAGCACACTTGGACAATAGAAAGCACACATGGACCATAGAAAGCACACTTGGACCATAGAAAGCACACCTGGACCATAGAAAGCACTCCTGGACTATAGAAAGCACACCTGGACCATAGAAAGCACACCTGGACCATAGAAAGCACACCTGGACCATAGAAAGCACACCTGGACTATAGAAAGCACACCTGGACCATAGAAAGCACACCTGGACTATAGAAAGCACACCTGGACCATAGAAAGCACACCTGGACCATAGAAAGCACACCTGGACTATAGAAAGCACACCTGGACCATAGAAAGCACACCTGGACCATAGAAAGCACACCTGGACCATAGAAAGCACACCTGGACCATAGAAAGCACACCTGGACCATAGAAAGCACACCTGGACCATAGAAAGCACACCTGGACTATAGAAAGCACACCTGGACTATAGAAAGCACACATGGACCATAGAAAGCACACCTGGACCATAGAAAGCACACCTGGACTATAGAAAGCACACCTGGACTATAGAAAGCACACCTGGACCATAGAAAGCACACCTGGACCATAGAAAGCACACCTGGACTATAGAAAGCACACCTGGACCATAGAAAGCACACCTGGACCATAGAAAGCACACCTGGACCATAGAAAGCACACCTGGACCATAGAAAGCACACCTGGACCATAGAAAGCACACCTGGACCATAGAAAGCACACCTGGACCATAGAAAGCACACCTGGACCATAGAAAGCACACCTGGACCATAGAAAGCACACCTGGACCATAGAAAGCACACCTGGACCATAGAAAGCACACCTGGACTATAGAAAGCACACCTGGACCATAGAAAGCACACCTGGACCATAGAAAGCACACCTGGACCATAGAAAGCACACCTGGACTATAGAAAGCACACCTGGACCATAGAAAGCACACCTGGACCATAGAAAGTACACATTGACTATAGAAAGCACACCTGGACCATAGAAAGTACACATTGACTATAGAAAGCACACCTGGACCATAGAAAGCACACCTGGACTATATAAAGTACACTTGGACCATAGAAAGTACACCTGGACTTGTCTTTCTGTGTTTGTTTCTACTTCCTGTTCCTCTGAAACCAGCCGGTCGAAGCAGATGGACGCTCGTCCTGAGCCTGGTTCTGCTGGAGGTTTCTTCCTGTTCAAAGGGAAGTTTTTTCTTTCCACTGTCTCCTTTGTGCTGGCTCAGGATGAGAGACTGAGATGAAGTGAAGATTCAACACAATCTGCTGCTTCCTTAGATCGAGAGCTTTTACTAATTGGCTTTTTTATTGTATGTGCATGTTTCTGTTCAGCGCCCTGAGACGACTTCTGACGTGACTTGACACTTTTGAAATAAATAAAACTGAAACTCAGAGCATGTGTTGTGAAGGTACTACCACAACAAATGTTTTAAAGGGGACCTCAGATGCATTTTTTAAAATTTTATGTTATTTCTGTGTGCTATCTAGACCCTATTCCTTCAATTTAATGCACAAAATAATTCTTAGATAATCAATTATACCCTTTTTAATTCTGCCAGTTTTAACTTTCGTTTTGAACGACCGGTTTCTGATAGAAGTTCTGAAGTCCACGCCCTTCAAAGATCTGTTTACGCCCTCGTAACAGCCAGTATCTGTAATGTGTTGTTGTTTTAAAATTAGCTCTTTTTTTATTACTCATTTGACTTACTGTTAGTGCTAGCTTAAGATAACTTACCGAAACCCGTCTGAGCGCGCCGCAGTTTGCTGCTCCTTTTAGCATTAGACCACCCGAATCCGAAGCTAATGTTAGCTTGTTCCTCTTCCGGTTTTCGCCAGCTCCGCTCGGAGACTTTGGGCGTTATCGCTGTTCCAGTCAAGACAACACAAAGTTCACCAAGTGTCTCCCGTAAATTAATCCGTAAGGGGAAGGTCCTCACTGCTGCGAGGCTGCTGCGAGGCTGCAGCAAGGCTGTACAGTTGAAGCTCCGCTCCATGGCGCCAGAAGAGGGTCCCGTCGCAACCGGTCTCTACGCCGGGGGTATGCTCGTTTAATTTTTGCCGGCGGCGCGTTGGGAGAGATCGCAAATACACTAAAAATTGAACTAAAAAACATAAAAATAACAATTATACTTTATTTATAAAGCCATTTAAAAAACCACAGCTGCAACAAAGTGCTGTACACATGAAATTAATAACATATAAACAAAAGATGAGATGAAATCATGAAAAACAACAGTCATGTGTTTAATACAGAAGTGGGTTGAGCCTAACCAGGTGAGGGGCTGGACTCAGGTTTGAGGTGGGTTGTCCTCGCGCCTGTGACGTCACAGGCGCGATTGACTTCCATTTTATTTCAAAAACGAACCGTTTTCATCACAGTAAAATAAATCTACTTAGAGTAAATAAACCACTGGGTGCATTTTTTTGGCACAAGGACTGTTTTTTTATGAAGTAAATACCCAAAGTTTAGTAAAAAAACATTAAAAAGTGAATTTTGCATGTGTGGTCCCCTTTAAAAATATTTAAATGTGACTGAGGTAAAAACATTTATGTGTGAAATAATGAGTATCCGAGGCAAACATTTTGCAATGGTTTGTCTCCAAAAAAAATGTGCCCAGTGCTTCATAAGATATTTTGCTAACAGACACAGACACACAATCGTAGACATGGACACAAAATATATATATATATATATATATTTTTTTTTTTTCACATCTTTGTGGGTGATAAAAGCAGCACAGTGCTACAGAATAACAAATGAGGATACTGTTTCGGGTGATAGTGTAAACATTATTCTGAAAGAACAAAAAAGAAGAAAGGAATGATCGGTTGTCCCCTTGAAGTTCTCAGCGTAAGATTCACACTCAGAGTGTTGGCAGACCGGCTGAGAGTGGAAAAAAGAAAAATAAATCAATCCTATAAAAAGGATTTTTATTCTAAGCCACTGACACCATAAGTGATGATGAAGAGCCAGACAACTTCAAATTGCCCTGTCAGTCACTGCAACCAACAAAAAGTGACTAAAAATAAATAAATAAGAGGGAGCAGAATAATAGATCCACAAAAACCTGGAGTTAAATCTGGTGTTCACACTATAACCCCCCAACTGGCCCCAGCACCTGGACTCAACGCCAAACAAAGACCAGGAAAAAAATAAAAAATCTGAAGATATTTTGTTGTTTCTGCTTGAAATTTTTATACAGATCATCTATTTTAATGTAGAAGAGGAGTAAAAAACTAAAAAGATTAAAAATAAGGCTCAAACTGATGCCACTGGCTCAGTAGTCCCATAGTAACCACACACTTCCTAACAGCACTCTTAATAAGACAGGAAGACAAAGACTCAGACAGACACTGTGTTAAATGTTGAAGTTATGTTTAAAGTGTCAGAAGGTCCTGGTCGTCACATGTGCAGGTTTACCTGAGGTTCCTAGAGTCTCTAAAAGTAGAATGTGAAGCAGAGCTTTGATCCATCAAACCTTCTTTAAGGTACTTACTAAATAAAGTGTAACAGGAAGTGCTTTACACCATACAAAAACAAAAAGCAACAAACAAGCAAACAAAACCAAAGAAGATCATTTAACAACTATAATCTGTCAAATTGGCTATAGTCAATACCTATTTCCAAAAGAGGGAGGAACATAGAGTGACCTATAAGAGTGGAGGAAGGAGTACACAGGTCGACTACATTCTGTGTAGAAGAGGAAACCTGAGGGAGATTGGAGACTGTAAGGTTGTGGCAGGGGAGAGCGTGGCCAGACAGCATCGGATGGTTGTGTGTAGAATGACTGTTGTTGCGAAGAAGAGAAAAAGAGTAAAATCAGAGAAGAAGACCAAATGGTGGAAGCTAAAGAAGGAAGAATGTTGTGAGAAATTCAGAGACGAGCTGTTAAAGGCTCTGGGTGGTAAGAAAGAGCTTCCAAGTGACTGGGCTACTACAGCAACAGTAATTAGAGAGACAGGTAGGAAGGTACTTGGTGTGTCATCTGGACAGAGAATAGATGATAAGGAAACCTGGTGGTGGAATAGTGAAGTGCAGGACGCCATTCAAAGAAAGAGATTAGCCAAGAAGAAACATGACAGTGAGAGGACTGAAGAGAGGAGACAGGAATATAAGGAGATGGGACATAGAGCAAAGAGGGAAGTAGCTAAGGCAAAGCAGAGGGCGTACAATGAGTTGTATGGGAGACTGGACACTAAAGAGGGTGAGAATGACTTGTGCTGATTGGCGAGACAGAAAGATCAGGCTGGAAATGATGTGCAGCCGGTTAGGCTTATTAAAGAAAGGAATGGTAATGTTCTAACAAGTGAGGAGAGTGTGACGGGAATATGGAAGGAGTACTTTGAGGAGCTAATGAATGAAGAGAATGAAAGAGAAAGAAGAGTGGAGGTCATAGAAACTGTGAACCAGGAAGTGGGAAAGATTAGTGAGGGTGAAGTCTGGAAAGCTCTGAAAAGAATGAAGAAGGGGAAGGCAGTAGGACCTGATGACATACCAGTGGAGGTTTGGAAATGTCTTGGAGAGATGGCAGTGAGGTTTTTGACTCAAATATTTAATGGAATATTTGAGGGTGAGAAAATGCCTGAAGAATGGAGAAGTGTGCTGGTGCCCATTTTTAAGAACAAGGGTGATGTACAGAGTTGTAGCAACTACAGAGGAATTAAGTTGATGAGCCACACAATGAAGATCTGGGAGAGAGTTGTGGAAGCAAGACTTAGACAAGAGGTGACTATCTGTGAGCAACAGTATGGTTTCATGCCAAGAAAGAGCACCACAGATGCATCTTTGCTTTGAGAATGCTGATGGAGAAGTACAGAGAGGGTCAGAAAGAACTCCATTGTGTGTTTGTGGATTTAGAAAAAGCATATGACAGGGTGCCAAGAGAGGAGGTGTGGTATTGCATGAGGAAATCTGGAGTGGCAGAAAAGTATGTTAGACTGGTACAGGACATGTATGAAGACAGCAGGACAGTGGTGAGATGTGCTGTAGGAGTGACAGATAGCTTCAAGGTGGAGGTGGGAGTGCATCAAGGATCGGCTCTGAGCCCCTTCTTGTTTGCTCTGGTGATGGGCCGACTAACAGATGAGGCCAAATAGGAATTCCCGTGGACTATGGTGTTTGCAGATGACATTGTAATATGTGGTGAGAACAGGGAACAGGTGGAAGAGAACTTGGAGAGGTGGAGGTATGCACTTGATAGAAGAGGAATGAAAGTCAGCCGTAGAAAGACAGAGTACATGTGTGTGAATGAGAGGGAGGCCGTTGGAACAGTGAGGCTGCAAGGATCAGAGGTCACAAAGGTGCAGGACTTCAAGTACTTGGGGTTCACTATCCAGGAAAATGGGGAATGTGATAAAGAAGTGAAGAAGAGAGTCCAGTCAGGATGGAGTGAATGGAAAAAGTTTCAGGAGGGATTTGTGACAAAAAGGTGTCAGCAAAGGTCAAATGAAACATTTACAAGATAGTGGTGAGACCAGCTATGTTGTATGGTCTGGAGACAGTGGCACTGACAAAAAGACAAGAGAAAGAACTGGAAGTGGCAGAAATGAAGATGCTGAGGTTCTCCTTAGGAGTGACAAGGATGGATAAGATCAGGAATGAGATCATCAGAGGTACAGCACATGTTGAACAACTGGGAGATAAAGTTAGGGAGGCCAGACTAAGATGGTTTGGACATGTCCAGAGGAGGGACAGTGGTTTGGACATGTCCAGAGGAAGGACAGTGGTTTGGACATGCCCAGAGGAGGGACAGTGGGTATATTGGTAGAAGGATGTTAGAAATGCAGCTGCCAGGAAAAAGACAAAGAGGAAGGCCAAAGAGGAGATATATAGATGCAGTTAGAGAGGACATGGAGGTAGTTGGAGTGAGGACAGAGGATGCAGAGGACAGAGTGATGGGGAGGAGGATGACTCACTGTGGTGACCCCTGAAGAGGAAAAAGCTGAAAGAAGAAGAAGAAGAAAGAAGATTTGTGCCAAATATAATTTTGAGGATTAGTATAACAGACTTTATATTTTACACGTAATGTATAGACTCAAAAGCTACTGAACTGTTTTTTTTTTCTTTTTCTTCATGGTATGTTTGACTTAGAACTTTTAAAGACATGTTTGAATGACTTTTATATTTGGATCTTTTTCTGTAAATGTGGTATAAAGCAAATATTTCACAGAATGCTGAAGACAGGGTGAAGACATGATAACACATAAGAACGAACAAATTTTGAGTTGCAGTTTCACTCCAACTAGTAAACCATCAAACATAATTTTGTTCAACCTTTTTTGGAGAAATCAGAGCCTTTTTGTATGCAGGAACTGTATTCTTGGCCATGCACATTAATTTGTTACCACATTTACCTGCCTTGGTTTGCTTGGTTAGCTACCTTCAGAGCTGCCTGCAAGTTTAACAGGAGTACATAATTTGAATAGCTTATTGCTACATTTGGAAACAGATCTCTACAGACTACATGTGTCTTAATTTGCAACGTTAATCCATGGTACTTCTGCCTGTTTCACACATACAGTTTGTATAAAGCTCAGAGGAGACAATGTTTTTGGGGTGGCAGGGCCAAAATTGTGGATTCAGTTGCCTTTAGACAGGAATCATCCATTCAAATCTACACTTAAAATTCATTTTTGTCCCCATCATGGAACAAATAGGGGAATAGGAAATAAAAAAAATTAAATTATTATTATAATTAATCATTGATATAATTATTATTATTATAATTAATAATTATATTATAATTACAGCAGAGTTTTACAGCATGCATCATCTTGTCTTAAACAAACTTTGAACTGTGATGTGCATGCACACAGGATGCTGTCTGGAATTGTTTGGTCAAATATTTCTTCTGATTACCTAAAGTAAAACACATTTAAGACATGTTTTCTTTTTCATCGATTACACATGTAATAAAATTAAAAACAACAATAACTAACAAATCATCCCTTTCCACACAATTCAAAGCACAGAGCTTTGATGAGCTCATTAGATCAACTAAACATTGCATCTGACTCATCATCAGTCCGTTTTTATTTCACATTGTCAACGTACAAATATTAGGAAAATTTCCTGAAATAATTTCATCTCACGAGTGATTAAAAACTAAATTAACATAAGCTGTTTGGCTTCATTTAGAAGTTTCTCTAACGCGTAGCACTGGAAGAGGAAGCATTCCTCTTCCAGGTCCTTCCTCTTTGGACCTGCCTCAGGAGCTGCTGATCCAGTTCTACACTGCAGTCATTGAGTCCATCCTGTGTACATCCATCACAGTCTGGTTTGGAGCAGCCACAAGGCAGGACAGGAACAGGCTGCAGCGTACAGTGAGGACAGCTGAGAAAGTCATTGGGGCTTCACTGCCCTCCATTCAGGACTTGTACCACGCAAGATCCAGGAAACGGGCTGGGAAAATCATCACAGACTCCACACACCCGGGTCACAACATGTTCCAACTTCTCCCGTCTGGCAGACGCTACAGATCTCTGTCCACTAAGACAGCCAGACACAAAAACAGTTTCTTCCCTCAGGCCATCACCATCATCAACAGCTGATCATCAGACATCCATCAGCGTGACCCCCAACCCATTCACATCCCCCATGTGATGTGAATCCTTCTGTATTTTGTGTATTATTTGTACTTTTTTTTAATGTAAAGTATCTGTATAGTTTTTAGCATTTTTAGAGAGACACTTTCTAGAGAGACACGAACAGCCGGAAACAAATTCCTTGTGTGTGTCAACATACTTGGCCAATAAACCTGATTCTGATTCTGATTCTGATTCCCAATACTGTAGTATGTTTGCTCTATAAAATTACCAGTTTTCATAGTAAACAAGCATTACACCAATGTCCCCCATTGCTGAGGGATCTGAATTGTGAATGTTTGTAATTTTAAAGTTGGTTGTTTTTCTGACCTGGAATAAAACAGGGAATGCAAGTAAACAATGTTTTTGGAGTAAGCTATTAAAGTAGGTAGGACACTGTGCAGAAGAACAGAGGTAGATTTTATTATTATCATTTATTTATTTATTTATTTATTTATTTTTGTCTTCCTGAGGCAGCACAGAGCGATGGATCCTAGTAAGTTAAGGGAGCGATCTCATCCACCACCAGCAGCATTGGCAGAGCCAGGGGATGGAGAACAGTAGCCTTGACAGAATCATAATGATAAAGATAGAATCATCTTTGGTCATGCTAAGGGCCACTCCAATCATCAGAGGAACTTACATTTTTAAGCAATATAAAAAGAGAGCAGTTTCCCAGTTTCTTCCCTCAATTGTTTCAGATCATACCTCACTGACAGATCCTTTTGTGTTTCCATCAAAGATTTTAGTTCTGCTGCAGCAGCACTTAAATATGAGGTTCCGCAGGGGTCCATCATGGGTCCTCTCCTATTCTCTTTATACCTGCTGCCACTTGGTACTATTTTCCAGAAACACAACATACCCTTTCACTTCTACGCCGATGACTGTCAAATTTACTTCCCCCTAAGACACAATGGTACATGCTCTATTCAACCTCTGCTCGACTGCCTGGCTGACATCAGGGACTGGATGGCTTTAAGTTTCTTAAGTTTCAATGAAAAGAAGTATGAAGCCATGTTGTTCCCTCCCAACGACACGATCACGAACCACTGCATCGACCTTTCTGCTCTATAGCCCTGTCTGAAAAACAAAAAGTCAAAAATCTGGGATTGATAATGGACCCTTCCATGAAACTCAACAGTCATGTGTCATTGGATGGGGAGAAAAAGGACTTTATTGTTGAAACCAGACTGATTTTCCTGTTTTTAAATCTCTTTTAAGAACACACTTTTATACCTTGGCTTTAACACATGATCTTATTTTTTATGGCATTTTAACTTGCAAGCAGTAAGACTGGTATATGTATTTTTTTTATATTTTGCTTTGTTTGCATTTTAGCAACTTGTCTTTGTGTTTTTGTACAGGTTTGGTTAACCCTGTGGTTATTAAATGGTAAATGGTAAATGGAGCTTATTTATATAGCGCTTTCCAGCCCCCTGTGAGGAGCCCCAAAGCGCTTTACAATACCAGCCATCCACCCATTCATTCAGACATTCATACACCGGTAGTGGTAGCCTGCCTTGCAAGGCGCCATCCAGACCTACCAGGAGCAACTCGGGGTTAAGTGTCTTGCCCAGGGACACAACGACACATGGTGGGCGGATGCGGGATTCGAACCTCCAACCTTCCGATCAGGGGTCGACTGCCATTACCACTACACCACGGTCGTGTGTGCTATAGCATTGATGTGCTATAGGTTGGTTGATTGATGCAAAAAACCAGCACATACGCACACATACACAGAGAAAATACGCCAAGGCCTAAAACAAGTCTCTTCCTAGATAAGGTAGTAGCACACACACACACACACACACACACACATAGAGGAAACACACTGAGTCCTCCAAAACCACACTTGCAAATACACTCACACAAGCTCACACTGATTTGCTCAAAACCAGAAGTGTAGTTTTTTACACTCAGATGCAAGCTGCAGGAAGTGAGTTTGACTGGAGAGAAATTCAAATACCATGGTAAGAAATCTATTAATCTCTTATAAAACGAATCAAACATATATGATTATGTAAAAAGTGATCTTTTATGAAACAAAATGTAATGATTGATCAAAATTGTATGAAATCAAAGGGTATTTGAATGTTCTATGATTACTCAAATGTGTGATTACAGTATTAGAATTATAATTATGTGATTAATGAAGTGTTATAGGTTTCTATGGCAAACTAAGGTGTTGTCACGGCTAGGTTAAAGGTGAACGAGAATTGTGCCTTACTGATTATTGAGTTGAACTTTGAATGAGTTCAGATGAACTCATTTTGACCCAGCTGATGGTAGCTGAAAACAACAAGTAAACAGGTCCAGATTTGTTCTAACTGGAATTTAGAGCACTGCCCAGATGACGCACTAAGTGATGGTATGATGTTACCAACTACCAATGAAATTTGAAGAAGAAGAGATGGCATGATCTTGAATCCCAGAGATGGGATTTAAGCTGCTTTTAAACTATAAAAGATGGTGAAATAAAGAGAAGTGGCTGATTTTTTTTTTGAAGACCTTTGTGGGATATACTGGACATTTTCTGGACTGCTCTGGGGCAAAGAAGAATAGGATTAATTGGAAAATAGTTTTTCTCTTGGACAAAAGGAGTACGGTACTCTTACTTGCAGCCCAAATTAGCTATCATAGTCTTTTCTTCAAGATGAGATAACGCTTCCAGGACTTGGAGTAAACTTCCCTCCTTGCCAGGAGTGGAGGATTATTTTCCTTTCTTCCAGACTAAGTCATAAGGCTTATCACCATAAAGGAGGTAGGGGAATACTCCACAGAATTAGTTCCATTAACTAAACATTTATATTAATTTGTTATAACAGCAACAGCCTACTTAAACATGAAGATTAAAATCAGTATTACTTGGAGTCATCCAAACCTAGACAAGGATTGTTCTGCTGATGGTGGATTAGGGATGGTTTAGAAGAGTTTGGTTCACCGGATCAACTCTCTGGAAGACCCCAGGGCGAGGTTGGCGCACTGAGGGCTGATTGCTCTCAGTCTGAAGGAACACTGTGTCCCTCTCAACCTCCTCCCCTGAGGGAACACTGTGTTCCCCTGCACCTTCTCCCTACTACTCTGGAAGCATTTCATCAGCTGGACTGAACCAATGATTGGATTATAACTGATTTTCCCTGAATCATCATTTTTCCTTTTTGATTGGATTATAACTGATTTTCCCTGAATCACCATTTTTCCTTTTTGATTGGATTATAACTGATTTTCCCTGAATCACCATTTTTCTTTTTTGATTGGATTATACCTTTTTGCTGCTTTATGACACTTTTGTGGAATAAAACACCATTTTGAAGATTATATCATTTTTTGATTGGATTATACCACTTTTTGCTGCTTTATGACACTTTTGTGGAATAAACACCATTTTGTGGATTATACCATTTTTGATTGGATTATGCTTTTCAAAAAATTCTGCTCCTTTTTACTGTATAACTTCCTCTTTGGAATTATACTGCTGCCTGTTGGAATAGGCCTTTTTTATTTCTATTCCTTTTTCTGGATCACAATAAGGCTACCTGTGGGTTTTCCTGTTGGATTGTAACTCATTGCAATCATTGGATTAAAATATTCTGACTGGATTACAACTCAACTCAATCACACCTCAAACACTTTAAGCCCTGCCTGTGGAGACACCTTTAGGGAGCTGTAGAATTATTTGATTCTTTGGATACCAATCATGTAACCTGATGTAATCAACCTGTAGTAGAAGTGCTTAAATGCTGTTAATCCCCTGCAATTATTAATTAAAACAACACAAAACATACAAATGTGGATTTTCGTTGACTTACATGATATTCAATGATGGAAAACTTGGTTCAAAGATAACAACAACCTTGTGGAGGTTTTAAACGGTTTAATTAGCTTCGAGAGTATAAAACAACCACCTAGGATCTTGTTTCTAGATCCTAAAACTAACCAGATTGGAAAACAATTTCAATCTACAAGGAGGTAAGCTGTCGTTAATGCACGTTTCCCCGTGGGGTGCGATCTGACTCCATTCTGCTAGGTCAGGCTATTCATGGGGTGAAATGAGGGTGTGACGTGCAGATCGTTGGACAGTCAACAGTCTGGGTGAATTACCTCATCTTAGCCTAAAATCCTAACTGTTTCGGGACACCTCGGGTAATACTTGAGTTCTGAGATTAGTTAAGGACCCGTTCTTGGAGTAGGCTGGAGTGAGGATTTGTTGCAGGGTCCTGTGGCTACCTCACTCGTGTAGAAAGACACATGTAAATATGATAGTTAAATCCTGTTTTTTACAGCTGAGGTGACTGTCTAAGCTAAAGCCCATATTATCCAAAAATAACCTGGGGACAGTAATACACGCATTTATTATATCTAGGCTTGATTAATGCAATTCACTCCTGTTGGGCATCAGTCAGACCACCATTGCAAAAATAAATAAACTACTGGTCCAGAATGCAGCAGCCCAATTTTTAACCAGTACAGGCAAAAGAGAGCACATTACACCAGTCTTGGCCTCCTTGCACTGGCTACCGGTTCATCTTCGAATACAGTTCAAAATTCTCCTGTATGTCTCCAAATCACTGAACAGTCTTGCCACCCCCCATATCTCTGATTTGCTACAGCCGTATCTCCCACCATGTTCTCTGAGTTCAGCAGACCCGTTACTTCTCACAGTTCCAGGAACTTGTTTTAACTGCAGAGGTGACAGGGCCTTCTCTGTAGCAGACCCAAGACTTTCGAACGAGTTACCTCTGCTCATCAGACAGGCCCCCTCCCTCTTGGTTTTCAAATCCTGTTTAAAGATCCACTACTATTACGTTGCTTTCAACACCAGAGGATCTGTGTTTGGTCGTTATATTTATTAGCTGCAACAATTTTATGCCTATTTTCTGGAAGGAAAAAAAATAGTCTAAAGCATAGTATAATAAATAAAGTCCAGTTGTTTTTGTCTTGAACTTTTTTGAATTTATCATTATAGCCACGTTTTCATATTACGTGATACAACCGCCAACTTCATGCCATACATGTTACTTCTGTTTTTGTTTTTGGTTTGATTTGGTTCAGTCAGAATAAATGGAAACGGTCATATCTCAGTCCAAAAATGGTTTATAAATATGGGGAAAAATCCATAAATTTGTCACTTAGGCCTATAGGCCTGTATTAATGTGTAATGTGATTTATTTCAGGTTAATCAGTCAGTTCCTGTGTAAAGATCCTCTAGCCGTGGGTGTCCTTGGAGAAGGATGGGACAAGTCACTGCACTGTAAAGCAAGTATGTCATGACACAAACACTCCAAACTTTGAAAATTACAGATAAAAGCAAAGGACAATGATGTTTAGAGGAGATTATAACAATAATTTTGTGTTGTTTGCCAGATGGGGCAGTGAAAACAGCCAGCCAGACATATGAAGCCATCGCTGAACTGCTGCATCAGGATCTGATCTTGTGACTCCAGACTACACATCAACTGCAGCCGAACAGACCTCAGAGCTTCTCCTGATGCTCTGCTCTCCTGCACCTTGTCCACATTGTGCCAAAGATGTCCTCGGTGCCTCAGTAAAAAAAAAAAACAGTCCTGCATTGACAACACAAACAGGTCCTATGAACTCAGCAGATGTCAAACAAGCTCAGTTTGTGACGGAGCAGGGGTACTGTGACTTCATGGTGTTTTTCATTCAACCTTTATTTAGTCAGGTAAATCTCATTGAGCCTCGTGGACTCTTTTACAAAAGCGACCTGCTACAAACTAAAGAACTTTAGTTCTGGGTCAGATGACTTTATTCACAGAGGATTGTGTCTGATGGTGAGTTCTTTACAGAAGCAGTGAAAAATGTAGAAATGTTCTACAGGTCAGCATTTTTACCTGAGCTATTGGCCAAATTTTACTTTTAATTATTGTTACATGTTTTGGAACAACAGGTTAAGATTCCAGTGATGATATTTTAAGTTCATATTTCATACATAACTGCAGATTTAGTAATATGTTTTTCTGTTTCTACAAATAACACCAATCTTTCATTTTTTAAAACTGTTACAATTTTATTGACATGTAACATTTACAGTATTTAAATAAAGTTGCTTTGATATTTTGATTGGAATTGATTGATTACATATTGTTAAGTTTATATTACAAATGTTTTAGTTTGGAACACACTTGTTGATCAACTGGGACAATGGAGCGGCGCAGATTTTTTAGGATGCATGCCACTTTCAGTTTTGTCCAAAGTAGTGTACTCCACCATCATCAATGTGTGTATATATAAATATATATGTATATATATATATATATATATATATATATATATATATATATATATATATATATATATATATATATATATATATATATATATATATATATATATATATATGTATATATGTGTATATGTATGTACTGTATATATAAATATATATGTATGTACAGTATATATTATGTATGTATGTGTACATATATGTGTATATATACACACATATGTATGTATATATATAAACACGTGTGTGTTATATATATATATATATATATATACTCACGCATATGTTTGTATGTGTACACATGTATGTATATACAATATATATACATATATGTGTGTATATACACACACATATATATATATATATACATATATGTGTATATATACACACACATATATATATATATACATATATGTGTATATATACACACACATATATATATATATTGTATATGAACATTTGTCTGTGGCTGAAAAAGCCACAGACAAAGCAGAATGTTCAAAAAAGAAACAAGCTCATCCACTTTGGTTGTGTGTTCTTTTCCAGCTCTTCTTCTAATGTGTGTGTTAGTGGTTAATAAGA
>JBBPBX010004446.1:25461-43647 GCA_038048925.1 Garcialebias charrua | reverse complement strand
ATCGTACGCCAAACAACACTTCTAATAATAATAAAGAGCTTAATGTATCACTAGCGCCACCAGCTGGTTAGAAGCGTTGATATTAATGATCCACCCACTGCAGGAGAATTACTCGCCCACTGCAGGAGAACTTCACGCCCACTAAAGGGGTCCTAAGCGTGCAGTGGGTACAGAAATAAACCGGTCCCATAGGAACTGGCCCAAACTAGCCACAATGGGACCTTACAGGAACCAGACCTGTTGATAAGAGGCATTAGAGTACCGTTTGGCGTTTGTTTAGTGTATATTTTGGTGTATCCTTATATAATGTTTCTTTTTATACTTTATACTTTGCTTTTTTGGTGTATAACTGGGACCATGAGTACATAATTTCATTCCACCTCAAGTACCACATGTGATGCAAATTACAATAAATTTGAATTTGAGACACACAACAAAATGGAAGTCGGTACCTCATTTATGTTTCAAGTTATTATGCTCACAACATCCACAAATGGACAATTCATACATTTCTACACCTATAGTGTACAGTATAAAGTATATGCAGTTATCTCATCTCCAACAACAAATCATTTCTTCATAAAGCAGAAAAACATGTATTAAGTTATTCTAAGTTATTACAAGATAACTACTGTGTATGTGTCTACCTAAGATTTCCAGGTGGATTTTGTGAGTAAGATCTGTGACTCTGATCTGACATCCAGGTTCATGCTCGATAATCCAGGTAAAACATCCAACAACGTTCAATCAGGTCATCTGAACAGTTTCTTTTTTCTCTGTCTCTCTCTGATCTGAGTTCATGTTCGGGCTTTGTTTATGAGTCAGTTCCATCAAAGGAAGCCTTTTAAAGGGGAAGTGACTGTTTACTGTGCAAAACAAAGATCCTGCAATAATTTACAAGCAACCAAATAAATGACATCGCTTTTTATTGACTTTAAACTGGATGGTCCTAAATATACAGTACAGTCTTTAAAGTTTTCACTGTTTTGTTTTAAAAAATGAGAGGAGAAATCAATGTATCAAAGGACTATTGACTTCTTGTTCAGCCTTAAACACGCCTCACTGAAATGTTCCATCCATCCATCCATCCATCTTCTTCCGCTTATCCGGGGTCGGGTCGCGGGGGTAGCAGCCTAAGTAGGGAGGCCCAGACTTCCCTCTCCCCAGCCACTTGGAGCAGTTCCTCCGGGGGAATCCCAAGGCGTTCCCAGGCCAGCCGAGAAACATAGTCCCTCCAGCGCGTCCTGGGTCTTCCTCTGGGTCTCCTCCCGGTGGGACGTGCCCGGAACACCTCACCAGGGAGGCGTCCAGGAGGCATCCTAACCAGATGCCCGAGCCACCTCAACTGGCTCCTCTCGATGTGGAGAAGCAGCGGCTCTACTCCGAGTCCCTCCCGGATGACTGAGCTTCTCACCCTATCTCTAAGGGAGAGTCCAGCCACCCTGCGGAGAAAACTCATTTCAGCCGCTTGTATCCGAGATCTTGTTCTTTCGGTCATAACCCAAAGCTCATGACCATAGATGAGGGTGGGAACGTAGATCGATCGGTAAATTGAGAGCTTTGCCTTTTGACTCAGCTCTCTCTTCACCACGACAGACCGGTACAGCGCCCGCTTCACTGCGGACGCTGCACCTATCCGCCTATCGATCTCACGCTCCAGTTTTCCCTCATTCGTGAACAAGATCCCGAGATACTTAAACTCCTCCACTTGGGGCAGGACCTCCTCCCCGACCCGGAGAGGGCATGCTACCCTTTTCCGGCTCAAGACCATGGCCTCGGATTTGGAGGAACTGATCCTCATCCCGGCCGCATCACACTCGGCTGCAAACCGCTCCAGTGAAAGTTGTAAATCACGAACTGATGAAGCCAGTAGGACCACATCATCTGCAAAAAACAGAGAAGCGATTCTAAGGTCACCAAAACGGATCCTCTCAACACCTTGGCTGCGCCTAGAAATTCTGTCCATAAAAGTTATGAACAGAATCGGTGACAAAGGGCAACCTTGGCGGAGTCCAACTCTCACCGGAAACGAGCCTGACTTACTGCCGGCAATGCGGACCAAGCTCTGACACCGGTCGTACAGGGACCTAACAGCCCTTATCAAAGGGCCTGGTACCCCATACTCCCGGAGTACCCCCCACAGAACCCCCCGAGGGACGCGGTCGAATGCCTTCTCCAAGTCCACAAAACACATGTAAACTGGTTGGGCAAACTCCCACGCACCCTCCAGGACCCTGCTGAGGGTGTAGAGCTGGTCCAGTGTTCCACGACCAGGACGAAAACCACACTGCTCCTCCTGAATCCGAGGTTCGACTATCCGACGGACCCTCCTCTCCAGAACCCCTGAATAGACCTTACCAGGGAGGCTTAAGAGTGTGATCCCCCTATAGTTGGAACACACCCTACGGTCCCCCTTTTTAAATAGGGGAACCACCACCCCAGTCTGCCAATCCAAGGGAACTGCCCCCGATGTCCACGCGATATTGCAGAGTCGCGTAAGCCAACACAACCCTACAACATCCAGAGCCCTAAGGAACTCCGGGCGAATCTCATCCACCCCCGGAGCCTTGCCACCGCGGAGCTTTTTAACCACCTCGGCGACCTCAGCACCAGAGATCGGAGAACCCGACCCAAAGTCCCCAGGCTCTGCTTCCTCAGTGGAAGACGTGCCAGTAGGATTGAGGAGGTCTTCGAAGTATTCCGCCCACCGACTCACAACATCCCGAGTTGAGGTCAGCAGCACGCCACCTCCACCATAAATGGTGTTGGTCTCGTACCTCTTTCCCCCCCTGAGACGCCGGATGGTGGACCAGAATCGCCTCGAAGCCGTACGGAAGTCATTCTCCATGGCCTCTCCGAACTCCTCCCACGCCCGAGTTTTTGCCTCAGCAACCACCCGAGCCGCATGCCGCTGAAATGATGACTGAAATGTTGTTCAGTGGATAATTGTATCGATTCAGCCGTTGTTGTTGTTGTTGCCCTCTGAGCACCACATTTATTTACAGGTTAAACCACTTAAAGCTGCATTAATGAGACACGCACCTCTTTAATATGTAGCCCATCATCTTAAAATACCAAGATGTTGTGACATCACTGGGATTACAGTGATGCTAGCAGCATAATGCCTGGACTAATTATCACCTCTGCATCTTTCTCATTCATTATTTTTCATACCTTTATGTAATCATGGTAAAATCATCTCTGTTTGCTGAGGTTGTTGTTGTAGTGTAAAAATGGGCTGCTGGGGACATAAAATGTGGCTCGGTGAAATGTGATAATGAGTGCGGTGAGGAAAATGATCCGAGATGCAGGAACAGCACAGATTTAGGTGAGCTTGTGGTGATAAACAGGGAGTATATGTTTATTATTTATTTATTTATTTTATTTTTTTTGGGGGGGGGGTCGAATTTGTTTGCAAGGAGATACAAAAAGTCCCATTACAAAATTATTAATTTCAGAGTTCAGCACTGAATTATGGAGAGAAAAAAATTGTGTGGTTTTATAGTGCAAACAGGCAGAAGGTACAAAGTGCAACAGCAAAAGTTATTGACACCTAAAATAAGTTCAAAGTCAGAGTAAATATACTTTCTTACTTAGTTACAGATTTTTGTTGTTATATTATACTTTACAGTTCAGAGGTTCAGGATGCTTTTTATAACTAACACTCTTTGTGATGGCACAGCTGGTACAGCCTCTCAGCAAGAAGATCACTGGTTCAAATCCCAGGAGGGGACCTTTCTGGGTGGAGTTTGCATGTTGTCTCCGTGCATGCGTGGGTTTTCTCCAGGTACTCTGGTTCCTCCCACAGACCAAAACATGCATGTTAGGCTGATTGGTAACTCTAAATGTTCCCTAGGTGAGAGAGAGAGAATGGTTGTTTGTCTCGTTTGTCTCTATGTGTCCCTGTGATGGACTGGAGACCTGTCCAGAGTGTCCCCCACCTCTCACACAGTGACTGCTGGACACCAGTGACCCCATGACCCAAAAAGGAAGAAGAGGGTAAAGATAATGGATGGATGAATGGATGAATGGATGGATGGATGGATGGATGGATGGATGGATGGATGGATGGACACTTTTCGTCACACACTTTAGTTTTAGTATTTTACTTTTCATCATGGAACTTTGACTTTTACCAAAGTATCCAAAATTGAGATGTGACTTTTTGTTTTGTTGTTAACAGGAACAAAGGAACATCAGGACAGGCAGTCTTCTTTGATAATCATGTGTCAAGTTTTTATTTCTTTTTCAAAGCTTGAAGCAGGAAGAATCATGACCCAAGTTGCCTGCAGGCTGTCATTGCTCAGTTCCTGATGCAACCAAAAGTTTATCAAGTCAAGGATCAAGAGCTAAAAAAGCTGCGGTACTCTAAAAGCAAGATATCACTGCTGTTGTTGCTCTGATCCCCCACCCCTCTGCTTTTCATTTTTCATAATCATGTGAATTTGAATCATGTTGCCAGTCTGCAACTTTACTCTTATTCCTGTGGCTGAATATTAATCTATGGAGGTCAAGGCCACCAATGATCACTCCATCATTGAACTTGGTGGTGAAAAAAATTGATCCCTTCGCTCCCTCTCTTCTTATAAAACAGGGTAACACCTACCCACTTGGATATCTGGCACTAAAAATGTTAAGATTTACTTTCATTCCCTGTTCATTTCTTGTCCAGAAAAACACTCACCTCAAAAACAACAAACATTCATTACAGTAGTCCCTCACTACTTTGCAGTTCATTTATTGCGGGTTCGCTATATTGCAGATTTTAAAAAATATGATTGGACTTGACACAATTGGCTGATTGATGGATGAGCCGTGGATTATTTATTCAAAATAAATTATTTTAAATTATTTTGCACCATGTGTGCAGCCCACAAGTGCAGGGGAAAGCTCCCTCCTGCAGCTAATCAGCTGATCTCGTTCTCTGCCACGCCCACATTTCTCCTGCTGCCTTGGCTTTGGGAAGGTTTAACCCTTTGCTGTCCAGATACACCGATTGACTTTTTTCTTCCAACTTAAAATTCAAAGCATGTCACATCATAAAAATCATCATAATCCCAAAATATAAAATATGTTAAAAGTTATTTTTTATTTTATTTTAGAACTTCTATGTTCAGTTGTTTCAGTGTAATTGATCAAGAAGTACATTTCTGCTCCGTGCTGCAGAGCTGAAGCTGTGTGACATCCCTTGCATGTCCTGCTGCACTTCTCTTCTCTACAATTTAAATTTAAATACTGTAACATTTTAAATAAAACAGTCCATGCTGTGTGGATTTTTAATTTAAAATGTTACAGTATTTAAATTTAAATTGTTTATTTAAGGATTGAGATTGGGAGTAACAGGTGATGAGTGTGATTGCAGCCAGGCACATTATGACAAAGTTTACTGAACTTGAACTTGGACTAACGTATCCCTACTTCGTGGTTTTTCACTTATCGTGGGTGGGCGTGTTCCCAGACACCCGTGATAATTGAGGGACTACTACTGTATTCAAATCCTTCAAAGATGGGTGACATGAGCATACCGCTTGTTTCTTTAATGTAATCCAGATGGATAATTTCATCCTTAACTACAAAAATGAATACTGTACTTGGAAAATTCTAACCGCCACAATAAAACATTAAAAATGATATTTTAGTGTATTGTATATTATAGTTAGCATCTTGAGCCTAAAACTCATGGATGAGAATAGAGTAGTTAAACCACTTACTGAAGTTGTGTGCAATCTTCTGGTTGAGCATTATTTGCTGTGAGTTACTCTGGTCCACTGCACCAAACGTCCCCAGAGTTTTAACGGCAAATTGTTCCAATAACCGTGATGTACTGATCTCGATCTTACTGGTGTTTTCTTGGACCCAAAAGGATTTTGCAATCTGTCAAGACATTTTTTGTCAGTCGTGAAAAGTGAAATACAGGTAGTCCCCGATTTACGAGCGGGATCCGTCACAACGAGGCGCTCGTAAACCGGAAATCTCGTAATTTGGAACGGCCGCCATTTCTCTCGTAAATCCGGAAATCCGCTCGTAAATTGGAACGGTTTTCGCTAGCGCGACTAAAAACACTCTATTTTCATCTAAAAACTACTTTTGAGTGCATAAAAATGATCGGAAACGTGTGTTTATATGCTTAACTAACTAACTGTAGTGAAAAAACACATGAAAACTCAGTATTTTTTTCGTTTTTTCCAAAAATTCGCAGCTCGTAAGTCTGGAACCTCGCAGATCAGAGCGCTCGTAAATCGGGGACTACCTGTAGTTAGGAAAACATGTTAACGAGTATTAGTAAAATAGTGACCCTTTACCTTCTCATAGCCCACGAGGTCCCAGTGGAAAGCCTTTGTGCAGGATTTTACCTTTAAACTGGTGTCTTTGAAAGGCAAAGGCGGGGGTGCTGGGATGTTCAGCGATGGAGGCCCTTTCACAACCAGAGACTCTGATTCTTGGCCTGCGAGGCCAGCTTGGCTGGGTGAGGGTGGAAGGGAGGAGGGTGAGAGTGGGTTTTTAACACGGGGAGAAGTTGGTGATTGGATGGATTTCAGATCATCAGCTCCAACATCTCTGACAGCAATCTTGAAGCTGCGAGGTTTAGGAACAGGCTTTGTTTTTACTGAGGGGTCATTTTGACTTGTGTCACCCGCTGACGATGACATTTCACCATTAAATGTGTGATTTGCATTTTTAAAGTCAGCTGGAGGTTGAATGATACTTTCAGCACCGAGTTCACAGTTGGACTCGAGATCCATATTGTTGTCATCTGGTTCTTCGGGTATGCTGACTGGTTGTGAGGACATGTTTTCATCATAACTGACTTGACATCTGGACTTCCTCTTCCATTCTGAGCATAGTTTGTGGATGGCTTGGACCCAGGCATCTCGTTCCTTCTGCGCAGTACCAGGACCTTCATTTGATAGAGGAACCTTGAAACTGTAAAATATTAACAAAGTTTCACACAACCTTCCTGTTTAGCTGAAACAGTCCCATTATCATCAGTCATGGCATTACATTTATGACATTATCACTCAAATGCAATTGCTTCCTAACATACAGTCGTGGTCAAAAGTTTACATACATCATGAGCATAAACCTCACATTAATTTGAGGCTTTAAATGATTTATTTGAACCGTTCTTTTTCCCAAGTGGAACGATAACACAGCATACAACTTTAGTGATTTTTAAAAACAAGATTTGGGTGTACAAGTTTGAATTCATCGCAGTTTTTTAAAATCTACACAGGATTTAAAGTTTACATATGGTGTCCAAGTTATTTATACCAGGTTGAATAAATTCATGCAGTCATCTAATGCTGTTAACTAGAAGTGCTGAATGGTTTAAAATGCCTTTTAACTTGATAAGCCCAAGGCTTTTTTTTTTGTGCAGCTGTTAGTTTGTGTTTTCCTACATGCAGTGGATTGACCAACGCTCATATGCCTCGCTCAGATGAAAGGACAATGGATACAAGTGGTGTTATGTCACCATGAACTGAGGGGTTGCTAATCAGAGGAAACTGGCTCCTTTGTTATATACTTTAAAGCAGGCATCTAGAAACCTGGGGCCTCATGTATCAACCATGCGTGCGCACAAAAACATTGCGCACGTCACTTTCCACGCAAAGTGGCGTATGTATCAAATCTGATATGAACGGGAATATCTGCGCATCCACGTAGAAATCCACGGCTGCTCCCCTGTTGGCGTACGCACGTTTCTGTGGTTATTGTTCCTTTGGCGACACTTACAGGTGATCTGTGAAACCGTGTCCACGATGTGAAAACAATCATAAATCCCACCAAACACACATGATTAACGATTATTACATCCACATGGACGCAATTAGATGAGTGGATATAAAAGCATGCGCCAGATAGTGGCAACAATATTGACAACAATGAGATGTAATTTCTTTAGATAAGAAGTTAACCAAGGTGTATTAACACGCCTACGTTTAGGTCAGTGGGTAAAGCGCTTGCCTTTAGTTCCAAAGGTCGTGAGATCGACTCCCGCATGGTACAACGTTTTTCTTTTTTTTTTCGTTCCAGATTGAAATACACATGAAAACTATTTACAAAACAATAAATCGTCTGCTTCCTTTCATTTCATGTATTGTTCTATTTCTTGTTGTTTCATTCAATAGTTTTCCTGTGGTCTTTAAATCTGGAATGAAAAAAAAAAAACATTGTACCAAGCGGGAGTCGATCTCACGACCTTTGGGACGAAGGGCGGGCGCGTTCGCCACTAAGCTATACAGGCATGTTAGATCAGCTTGGTCAACTTCTTATTTAAAAGTGGATGGTTTGTTTTGCACTGTGCGTGCCGAATGAAGCCTTTTTCCGTGCTTCTCTGCCTCACTCAGAAGTGATTTCTGTTCACAGTCCGTGAAGTTCCTCTTTTTTCCACGTTCCGACATGATTTGCAATGGAGCAGAGACGACATTCCTGTCGTGCATGGCATATTTGAATGACTTTGCATATTCATACGGAGGCGTGTCAAGGGCGGAGTCGGCCACTCTCTCATGTGCGCTGAATTCCACGTTGATTGTGTTGTACATAAGGAATGTGCGTGGATTCCGGTGTACGCACAGTTTGATAAATCTGGATTTTTTTGTGCGTGGACACTTTTCTGGATTTGTCCGTACGTGACTTTTCAGTAAGAAATCTACGCAAGTCTTTGTACATGAGGCCCCAGGAGAGAAATTGGTGCGCTATATTGAAGAATTTTATTTAACTTGGAAAGATAGTCTGCTAACATTTAAGAAAGCTCTCCATAAAGCTAGAACTTTATATTACTCATCTTTAATATATGAGAATAAAAATAACCCTAGGTTTCTGTTTAGTACTATTGCTAGACTAATTAAAAGTCCCATCTCCGTTGAACCATGTATCCTTACAATTATAAGTAGTGATGACTTCATGAGATTCTTTATAAATACAATTATTTCAATTAGAGAGAAAATTCAAACCATCCTTCCTTCTACTATCCCTAGTCCCCTGTCAAATGAGACAACTTTAAAAATTTCACTAGAGCCTGATTTGTATTTGGACTGTTTTTGTCCTGTTGAGCTCTCTGAATTGTCAAAAATAATAACCTCATCCAAACCATCCACATGTCTGTTAGATCCCATCCCATCCAGACTGTTTGAGGTATTTCCCTTAATTAATGTCCACATTTTGAATCTACATGTACTTAATTTGTCTTTAATGAATGGTTATGTACTACAGCACTTTAAGGTTGCTGTAATTAAACCTTTACTTAAGAAGTCTGACCTTGATTCAGAAATTCTGGCCAATTATAGACCTATATCTAACCTAACTTTCATATAACAAAAATTCTAGAGAAAATAGTTGCATGTCAGTTGCGTGAACATCTACAAATAAATAATCTGTTTGAAGAGTTTCAGTCAGGGTTTAGAACTCATCATAGCACATAAACAGCACCAGTAACAGTCACTAATGATATACTCATGCTCTCGGACAATGAACTTGTGTCTATACTGGTCCTGTTAGACCTCAGTGCTGCATTTGATACAGTTGATCACAATATTTCACTACAGAGGCTTGATATTGGTATTACAGAAACAGTTCTAAAATAGTTTAAATCATATTTTTCTGATAGATTCCAGTTTGTAAATGTAAATAATAAATCATCTTCATACACCAGAGTTAGTCATGGAGTCCCTCAGGGCTCAGTGCTTGGACCAATACTCTTTACTTTATATATGCTTCCATTAGGTAAAGTTATTAAACAGCATGGGATACATTTTCATTGTTATGCTGATGACACACAATTATATTTGTCCATTAAACCCAATGGATCCAATCAGTTACTTAGACTACAAGCATGTCTTGAAGACATAAAAACCTGGATAACCCTTTATTTTCACCTTTTGAACACAGACAAGACTGAGGTTTTGGTTTTTGGGCATGAGCACCTTAGGAATTAAATGTTTAGTCTTTCGCCCTACTTAGATGGCATTAATCTGGCCTCCAGCTCTAATGTTAAAAATCTTGGAGTTACTTTTGATCAGGATATATCTTTATATATATCCAAGATGGCGCCTATTGTCACGGGCTGCTGTCTAACTCGTCTCCTGAACTTTTTACTGTTGTTCGTGTTCTGCCTTCTTTTCATCGACGATGCATCCTCGCTCCTGGTCTATGATCGCTCAACTCTTCTAAGTCTCCGAGACTCGCTGATCAACACACCGGCTACTGGCAAATATGGACATTTCAAGCCTCCTCCACCACCACCGTTCCTGGCTTCGATCCCAGCCTACCTACAACGCAACGCGACCACGCTGCCACGCAACAAGCGGCGCAGAAGACGCGGAACGAGGGCAGGCGTCCTGGTGAGATTTAAAAAGTATCTGTCGTCTCACAACACGCCGACTGCTGACTTACCTCCTGAATTCAGCGTCTTTGATGTCCGCCGTTCCTTCGCTCGCCGCCACAGAAGCCTTGTTGCCATCAATCATGTCGCCAGCGACCAGTATCCATCTTGCCCCCCGGTGTGGAAAACAGTGAAGCGAGGCAGCGTTAAACAACACCTCCGCCCGCTCGCTCGAGCTGTGAGTGACGTAACTGTAACTGGCAGCGTTCCAGTACGTGCAGCATTGTTTAACGCCAGATCAATTACTAATAAAACTTTTATATTAAGTGATTTGATCTCAACTCATCGTCTGGATCTGTTTTTGATTACTGAAACCTGGCAGAAAATAGGAGATAACAGCTCCTTCTCTGAACTCCTCCCAAATGGCTACTCCCACCTGAGCGCTCCGCGTGGGGCTGGAAAGGGAGGGGGCCTGGCTGCTGTGTTCAGTGATGCATTCAAGTACCGTTTGTTGCCTCAGAAAAACTATTCCAGTTTTGAAAGTATGATTTTTGTGCTGGAATCTGCTAAACCTATTTTGTGTGGCGTTTTTTATAGGCCCCCACAATACAATAAAAACTTTGTCAGTGAGTTTTCAGAACTACTGGCGGACTTGCTACCAAAGTTTGACTCTTGGCTTTTCTGTGGAGACTTCAACGTGCACACCTGCTGCCCAAGTAATCAGCTTGGATGTGAGTTTCAGAACCTCCTGGACTCTTTTAACCTGTCACAGTCGATCTCGGGGGCCACACACACCCTGGGTCATACACTGGATTTAATTATCTCCCACGGCCTTCAAATACCTGCTGTGGAGATCCTGGACACCTGTATCTCAGACCATTTTCCCATATTATTTGAATTTTTCACCACTCCTGCACCAAAGGCTATTCTCCCAGCACGTTTCTGCCGCTCCATCAACCCATTAACTCCAAATGAGTTTACTGATGCCTTTAAGAGCACTGAATTCTGCTCTGCTGTCAGTCTGGACCCATCTCTACATCCTGAGGACTTCATCAGCTCCTTCTATCACACCTGCACGACGATCATGGACTCCATCGCTCCTCTCAAACAGGCATCTTCAAAAAACAGACCATCACCATGGCTCAACGAAACGACGCGAGCTCTTCGACAACGTTGCAGACAAGCAGAGCGAAAATGGAAGCGCGACCGACTTCATGTATCTCAGGGAATACTGAGAGACTGTCTCTGTGAGTATCATAATGCTGTGAAACAGGCCAAATCACAGTACCTCTCCAACTTAATCTCCACCAGCTCCAACCGGCCGAGGACGCTTTTCAGCACACTCCAGTCTGTCATCAATCCATCTGTCAATGTTCTGAAAACTGCCACACAGTCTACCTGCGATGACTTTCAGAGCTATTTTGTCAACAAAATAGACTCTATCAGACAGAACATTGTCAGTTCATCCAACACCATCCTGTCATGTACCTCTACAATAACCACTGCTGTTTTTGACCAGTTTGATCTCGTCTCACTGCCTCAACTCACCAAGGTGGTTCAGCAGATGAAACCAACAAACTGTTCTCTGGACATCATTCCCTCTAAAATGTTCAAACAATGCTTTGATGTAATTGGTCCTTGTGTTTTGTCATTTATCAACAGCTGTCTAACTTCAGGTTTTGTGCCATCTGCTTTCAAACATGCTGTGGTCAGGCCTCTTCTAAAAAAACCAGGCCTAGATCCTACAGCTCTCTCTAATTTCAGGCCAGTTTCCCATCTGTCATTTCTATCAAAGGTCCTAGAAAAGATTGTTTTTATTCAACTTCAATCTTTTCTAGAACTCAACAACCTGTTTGAAAAATTTCAGTCAGGTTTTCGAGCTCGTCACAGCACTGAATCTGCACTGCTCAAAGTACAGAATGACATTCTTCTGTCCCTGGATGCAAAAAACCCTGCTCTGCTGGTGATGTTAGACCTCTCAGCAGCTTTTGACACCGTCGACCATCAGGTACTAATCAACCGCTTGTCTCAGCAGGTTGGCCTCCAGGGAGCTGTGCTTGAGTGGTTCAAATCTTACCTGTCTGGGAGAACTTTTTCTGTCATGATAGGCGATCTGTCCTCCTCTTCATCAACCCCTCTGACCTCTGGCGTACCACAGGGATCTATTCTAGGGCCAGTCCTCTTCTCTCTTTACATGCTGCCATTAGGATCAATCATTGCACGACATAACCTGTCTTTTCACATGTATGCAGACGATTTACAAATCTATCTGCCAGTCACTCCCAACCCCTCACTCAGTTCAAACACTCTTGTCAACTGCTTAAATGACATTAAGCACTGGCTCTCTCAAAACTTCCTCCACCTAAACACAGATAAAACTGAATGCATTTTGTTTGGTGCACCTGATGACACCAGCAACATCCTTCCCAGTCCCAGTGTTGGTTTTCCCCTCCCCCACTTCAACTCGGTGGTCAGAAATCTTGGAGTGCAGCTTGACTCCAATTTAAAGTTTGATAAACAGATCAGTTCTGTTGTCAAGACCAGCTTCTTTCAGCTCCGTCTGCTCTCCAAAGTCAAGTCATTTCTTAGTCGTGGTGATCTGGAGAAGGCCATCCATGCCTTTGTGACCTCCAGACTTGATTATTGTAATGCTTTGTATCTTGGCATTAATCAATCCTCCATCTCCCGTTTACAGCTTGTACAGAACTCTGCCGCGCGCTTTTTGACCAACACACGAAAATATGAACACATCACTCCTGTCCTGTCCTCTCTACACTGGCTCCCAGTTCAGTTCAGGATACAGTTCAAGTTGCTGCTGTTTGTTTTCAAAGCTCTGAATGGACTTGCTCCCCTCTACATCTCAGAACTTCTGAAAGTCCATCAGCCTGGCAGGGACTTACGATCTGCCAGTCAACACCTGCTGGAGGTGCCTCGCTCGAGGTACAAACAATGGGGAGACCGGTCATTTTCTGTCGCCGGCCCAAAAGCCTGGAACAGCCTCCCCCTTGAGCTGCGTGCCACCTCCGATCCGACTCTGTTCAAAACCAAATTGAAGACCCACTTGTTCAAAAAAGCTTTCAGTGTGTAACTTTTATTATTTTGTATTTTAGTATGTAGCATCTTTATTTCAATTGCATTTTTATTTCCACTTGTTCAAAAAAGCTTTCTGTATGTAACTTTTATTACTTATGTTATTTTAGTATGTAGCATTTTTTATTTCCATTGCCTTCTTTTATCGCTGTGGTTTCTTATTCTATTTTCATTGATTTATTGTTCCCGTTTATTCTTCTTTTTATCCTGTTAAGCACCTTGGTCAATGCAAGGCATTGTGGAAGGTGCTATACAAATAAAGTTTATTATTATTATTATTATCTTTTAACCCCCACATTAAAAATGTAACTAGAACTGCCTTCTTCCACCTGCGTAATATCACTAAAATTAGAAACATCTTGTCTAAAAATGATGCAGAAAAACAGGTTAATGCATTTGTCATGTCTAGACTGGACTATTGCAACGGTTTATTATCTGGGTGTCCAAATAATTATTTAAAACGTCTTCAGTTGATCCAAAATGCTGCTGCCAGAGTCTTAACTGGAGTTAGTAAGAGAGATCATATCTCTCCAGTTTTACAAAGGTTCTCTCCATTGGCTCTCTGTTAAATCCAGAATAGAATTCAAAATCTTAATTCTAACCTACAAATCTCTCAACAACCTAGCTCCATCTTATATTACATATCAGAGTCAGAGTCAGAGAGTCTTTATTGTCATTTGCACCGCATGTGGTACATGAGATGAAAACGAGATTATGTACACGAGGTCCCAGTTACATCCAACAACAATGAAAGAGAAAAACAGTAATAACATCTAGAACTAACTAAGAAAAGCATCAACTAGTAATACACTAAGCCTAATATAGTGGGAATAAACAGCAGCACGAACATGAGTTTGTATGAGCAGATGGTCACAGATGAATACAGCAACAAGAAAACAGATCAGCATCAGCATGATGTGATATTTTGCAGTGTTTATTTTTTTTTTTTTTTTTTATTTATTCATGAGTCTAACAGCCTCAGGGTAGAAGCTGTTCCTCAGTCTAGTGGTTCTACATTTGATGCTCCTCAACCTCCGTCCTGAGGGGAGTGGGGCAAAGAGTGAGTGTGCTGGGTGAGTGAGGTCTTTCATGATGCAGGTGGCTCTTTTCCTGCATCTGGAGGTGTAAATGTCTGTGATGGTGGGGAGACTGACTCCAACAGACTTCTGTGCAGCCTTCACCACTCTCTGCAGAGCTTTCCTCTCTTCAACTGTGCAGCCTCCATGCCACACGTTGATGCTGGAGCACAGGACGCTCTCCACTGCACACCTGTAGAACGAGGTGAGAACTGGGCTGCTCAGACCAGCTCGTCTCAGCCGTCTGAGGAAGTAGAGTCTCTGATGACCTTTCTTGATCAGGCTGGTGGTGTTGTTGCTCCAGCTGAGGTTATCATTCATGTGTACACCCAAGTATTTGTAGCTGGAGACCACTTCCACTGCAGACCCACCTATTTTCAGTGGGGCATGGTTGTGTTTGTTCCTTCTGAAGTCCACAATCATCTCCTTTGTCTTCTTCACATTCATGTGAAGATTGTTCTCTTTGCACCAGCTCTCCAGGTGTTCCACCTCCTGTCTGTAGCTGGACTCATCATTGTTTGTAATGCATCCCACCACCGCTGTATCATCTGCAAACTTAACAATATGACAGCCTGGAAGTGTGGCTGTACAATCATATGTGAGCAGAGTGAACAGAAGGGGGCTCAGCACACATCCCTGAGGAGAGCCAGTGCTAAGGGTTATGGTGGAGGAGGAGAAGTTGTGGATCTTCACGGACTGTGGTCTGTCTGTTAAGAAGTCTAGTACCCAGTTACAAATAGAGGGGCTTAGTCCAAGTGTAGATAGTTTGTCTATCAGAGTTTGGGGGATCATGGTGTTGAAGGCAGATGTGAAGTCCACAAAGAGCAGACGCACGTATGAGTCTTTCTGATCCAGGTGGGTGAGAGCAGTGTGGACCACGGAAGAAATGGCGTCCTCTGTTGATCGGTTCTCACGGTATGCGTATTGATGAGGGTCCTCATTGATGTTGACGGTTGCCTTGATGTGGGACATGACCAGTTTCTCAAAACATTTAGCGACTATCGGGGTGAGGGCCACTGGTCTATAGTCATTCAGACCAGTCACTGTGGAGCTCTTTGGGACTGGGATGATGGTCGCGGTCTTCAGGCAGGTGGGAACTGACTCCAGTGCAAGTGAGGTGGTGAAGATGTCAGCCAGCACCTCACAGAGCTGGTCCGCACATTCCTTCAGAACTTTCCCTGGGATGTTGTCTGGTCCGGTTGCTTTATGAGGATTAATCTTTCTGAGACTGCCTCTCACTTCTGCTGCGGACACCCTATCTCATATCTCATTATTCCAGATTTTCCTAACAGAGCACTTTGCTCTCAGACTACAGGTTTACTTGTGGTTCCTAGAATTTCCAAAAGCAGAATGGGAGGAAGATCTTTCAGTTGTCAGGCTCCTCTCTTGTGGAACCAACTTCCAGTTCTGTCCATGAGGCTGACACATTGTCCAGTTTGAAGACTGGGCTGAAGACTTTCCTTTTTGATAAATCCTATAGTTAGGGTCGGCTTGGGTTTCCGGAGCTGTCCTTTAGTTAGGCTGCTATAAGATTAGACTGCTAGAGCACAAACTGACCACACTTTTTCACTCTGCTATTGTCTGCTAAACGTGTTTTGCATTTGTAATTATTTTTTATATCCTTAATGTCCGTGTTTTGTGTTTTTTGTCTTTCAGGTACACCTGGACCTATCTAGACCTACCATTCTGTGTTAATTTGTCTCTCTTTTCTGTCCTCTCAACCAGCCGGTCAAAACAGATGGCCGCTTGTCCTGAGCCTGGTTCTGCTGGAGGTTTTTTCCTTTTAAAGGGGAGTTTTTTCTTTCCACTGTCTCCTTTGTGCTTGTTCAGGGTAGGAGACTGCAACAAAGCCAATATTCAATTTGTCTGCTGGATTCCTTAGATACAGAACTTTACTAATGGGCTTTTCTATGTATGTGAATGTTCCTGTAAAGTGCCCTGAGACAACTTTGTTGTGATTTGGCGCTATATAAATAAACTGAATTGAACTGAATTAACCAGAAGAAGCACTTACTTCAAAAGGGACACACTCATTGATGACCGACATTTGCTGCTGCCCACATGGACAAGTAAAAGCTTTAGTGAGATGGGATCAAGGTTGAGCCTTTTAGCCACAATAAGAAGAAGTACACTTGGAAGAGTCAAGATTAAGCTTTTAACCCTAAGAGCGTTGACCCTACTGTCAAGCATGGTGGTGGCAGCATTGTGCTTTGGGGCTATAGATGAAATAATGAGGAAGGAGGCACTTTAGCTTAATCTCAGATCAACAGCTAGACAATTAAATCATGGTCACAGTTGTGTGGTCTCACAGGACAATAAGCAGAATTTAATTAAAAATCCTACTTCTAACCTACAAAGCTCTCAACAATCTAGCTTCATCTTGTAATTGAAATCTTGTTGTTCAATATTTTCCCAACAGAGCACTTGCCTCTCAGACTGCAGGTTTACTTGCGGTCCCTAGAGTTTCTAAAAGCAGAACTGGAGGAAGATCTTTCAGTTATCAGGCTCCTCTCTTGTGGAACAAACTTCCAGTTTCCGTCCATGAGGCTGACACATTGTCCAGTTTTCAGACTGCACTGAAGACTTTCCTTTTTGATAAATCCTATAGATAGAGTTGCTTGTTTTACTGCTATACAGTAGACAGACTACTAAAGGACAAATTGACCTCATGTCCTTAAACGATTTGCTAAAATTGAATAGTTTTCATTTGATACTGTGGGATTCTGGTCCTGTCTCTGTTTCCTCATGTTTCCAGCTCTCAGTGTTTTCCTTCCTTGTGTTCAGCTCCTGTCTCACCTCTGTCATGTTAATCACAGCAGGTGTCTGTCATTGTCCTAATCAGTGTGTGTGTGTGTATATATATTCAGTTCACTCGTGTCTTGTCTTTGTCTCGGGATTGTCCTTATGGTGTGTGTTCTGCCCTCCGTCCTGTGTCTGGTTATTAGTTTAGTAAGCTGCCCCATCAGCCTTTGCTTTATTTTGTTTTTTGTAAAATAAACATTTTGAATTTTTCACGTGTCTCCTGTCATCCTCCTGCAATTGGGTTGAACTCTCCTGACGGCAGAACGCAACAGATACTCTTTCTATCTTAACATGTGATTCTTGTCCTGCCATTGTGTATCTGTTCCTCCCAAACCCAGCGGAGTGAAGCATATGGCCACTTGTCCTGAGCCTGGTTCTGCTAAATGTTTCTTCTTCATGAGGGAGTTTTTCCTTTCCACTGTTGCCTTCAGGCTTGCTCAAGATGGATGTTAAATTCAAAGCAGTCTGCTCCTCAGATAAATAATGTTATTTTATTATTGTTGTATGTGAATGTTTCTCTTCAGTGCCCTGAGATGACTTCTGTAGTGACTTGGTGCTATATAAATACTGTGAACTGAATTGAATAATCCCAAACACATCAGAACTGATTTATAATTGAATTGAATAATCCCAAACACATCAGAACTGATTTCTGATTGGATGGCATTAGGCTGCTGAGATAACCTTCCCAAAGCCTTGACCTCAGCACTATTGAAAATATGTGGACATTGCTTAAAAGCTGTGCCCATACTACACAACAACCAATCTAAATTACCTCCACTAATTCTGTCAAAAAGAATGCTCAAATATTCAGCCAGATGTACATATTACAGAAGTGTGTGTTGAAGGTGAAAAGTGTTGAGGGACATTTACTCAAACCTTAGTGGGAGGGGAAGT
>JBBPBX010004446.1:0-23008 GCA_038048925.1 Garcialebias charrua | reverse complement strand
TATATATATATATATATATATATATAGTATATACTGTATATACAGTATATATATACAGTGTACAGTATATATATATATACACACACATAGATACAGAGACAGACAGAGAGAGACACACATAGAGCGAGATCCTGTATGTACTTTGTATAATTTCTGACCCTGTGTGAATTAAGGAAGATCCATAACAAATTTAACTTTGTGAAACTAGTTCGTCAAAAATCCTTGTATGGTGTATACAGCCTTGAACAAGAATGCTTCATATAGAGTAAATCATAAAATGTCCAAGAATAATATGTCAGTTATGCCCATCGTTAGTACATTTATAATCACAGCTGTGACTGCTACTGACATGAAAACATTATCAAAGAAATATAAGACTTAAAGTACAAACATGTGCATTGTTCAACAATGTTCAGTCAGGTCATCTGGATGGTTTCTTTTTTGTGCTGAGATGTTTCATCTGTCATACAACAGACGTCTTCAGTCTGAGGACAGAACTGATTCTCCACCACCAGCTTACCTGTACTCCAAAGTGGAAAAAAACAGTTATGTTGGTGCTAAGATGGTCTCTGGGACACGCCCACTGAAGAAGTCTATTGGATGACAGACAAAATGTCTCAGCACAAAAAATAAAACTCCAGACGACCTGAATGAACATGGATGGATTTTATACCTGGATTATTGCGCATGAACTTTAGTGCATGTGCATGACTGTTAATTCACATACATACTGCACGATTAACAGAATTATTCACTTCTTGTTAATGTGATTATTTAACACATGTTAAAAATAATCATTCCTTACTGGTACTCATTCTTGTGGGTGATAAGAGTGAAAGTGTCAAAGCCACGTGGTCTCGGCACTCTGGTGTCACCGTCTGACAGATGAATCACAATGGAAACAGGAACTGAGGACGTCAAGTCGCTCTCTACGAGGCTTCGCCGTTTGAACGGAACCAAGGTCAGCTGGCCAGGATGCAGCTGGACATCGTATCTGAAATAAAATAGAAGGGAAATGTGTTGTCCAAACCAAGAATATATAAAGATCTGACACTAAGGTATATCAGTGGTTTGTGTGACTTTTGCAGGTGCAAGATGAGATGTACTGCATCTGTCTAATTTACAAAGCCCTACCAAAAAGGCATTTGTATTCCTGACTGCTCGTACGACCAGTGTCTTTGAGCAGGTGCAGTTTGCCCAAATTTCAATGTGGCTTTGTGTATGCATTTAGAAAACAAATGTAGGTAAATATTTGCCTGGGCTAAAAATATTTTATTCTGAAAGAGTTTGAAACCGTCTGCGTTGAACATTTTCAGTCTCCTGACAGATGTTGGTGTTTGTGCTTCAGGAGTCTGAACAAATGAACAGAAGTAATCTGCTGCATTGTTCCCTTCATAAACAGACGGTGAGCATACAAAGAAAGATATATTTCACCCTGTGTTCCAATGATGACTGTCAGACATCGTTGCATCTACAAATCAATTGTTTAGGGGCGAGTATAAAATGTGGTTGTGCTGAATTTTGTTGTGGACATTTCCATCCCATTTTAAGAGCACTAGAGCTGTATTCTGGTACCTTCACTGGAGCTCTCCTCTGACAGACAATTTGCAGATGATCAATAATAATTAATGAAGAAACTGGTCCAAATCTGCAGTTCAGAAATGTTGGGATTGCTGCCAAAGTGGGTACAAAGTTAATTGTGGTGGATAAGATGTGGGCATAATGTGCATGGCCAATAATGCAGTTTAGTAATCTGTGCACACATATAGACTAATCTTAAAAATGGGTTATTTAAAATGTAGCAACACAGGTTGCAAATACTCAGAATTAAATGCAACAAAAAAATCCCTGTCTGTATACCGGAACTTCATCTGTTAAGTCCTGGAGCTCACGCTGAGAAAACTATTTTTTCATGTCTGTCAGCGTTCTGCTACAAAATAAGTGCAAATTACTCACACCGGCTGAACTGGATGGTCGTGTTTGCTGCAGGATATAATTAGCACTGTCTGCTTTTATGAGTCTAATGCCGAGAAAAGCAAGAGGATGCAAATTATGTGCCAAAAAAATGAAGGTAAAAATGCAGTTCAATCTTAGTGAGCGTGGGCCCAAGGCTGGAACTATTGTTTGGGCGTGACTTTTAAGAACTCAAGAAGAACTGCATGAAAAACCATCGGGACACCAGGATTCATACATCCACATGGGCTCAAATGTACCGTACTTTGAAAAACAACCACCATCACTAAACACACTGCTGCATCCAGATATGTAACATAAAGGATATTGAGTAAAGAAGAAACTATATATCATTTTTATGCCTAAGTTCTTTGTACCCACTGTGTAGTCGCCTATGTCGGATGAACAGAATGATATCTGTTGTGTGATCTGGGGTCAAAGGAGGTCATTTTGAAGAAAATAACAGCTAGGTTTGTTTATTCTTTGTTAAAATCAGGTCTCTCTTGTAAATGACTCCCCAAGGCTCAATAGGATTAACCTGCATAAATAAAGGTTGAATGAAAAAGATTTAAATGGAAAACATGTCTATATTAACTTTTTAAACATTAACGCCTGAAGAACTCCAGCGCAGCACAACAAAGCAGGCACAGGAGTTAAAAGGAACCGTCAAGGGGTAATAACATTAAGAGGGTTGATCAGTAAGTGGCAACAGGTGTGCTGACTGCAAATATTTATTTGCAACAATAAATGGTAAATGGACTGTACTTATATGGCGTCTTTCTATCTTGTCAAGACACTCAAAGCTCTTTACAACACAGTCTGTGCCACATTTACCCATTCATGCAGCACTCTACTAGATCAAGAGTAATCAGAGCTTTATCACATTCATACACCGATGAGGCACACATCAGAGGCAATGAGGGGTTCAGTGTCTTGCCCAGGGACACTTCAACATCTGGTGGAATCAACCCCCCAACTCTCCCATTAGAGGACAACTGCTCTAGCCACTCATCCACAGTTTGTGGTATCTGAGGAACTAGAAACAAGAGTCGCTAAAGACATCTGTGGCAAGATTGTAACAAGAAGAGAACAGAAATCAACTGAACAGCCAAAAAATACCTAAAAAGCAAAAGGTCCAAAAGCCTTCATCTCTGGTGGTGCAAGAGTGACTGGAAAACTGGAGTGACTGGTAAAAGTAAAGGAGATTTAAAGGTGTGTATTAGAAAGTCCAATACATTTTCCACCATCAAGGTGAGGGCTTTCCCCAGTAGGCCTATAGTTATTTCTGTGGAGCAACGCAAGATCGAATTCTGCAACTTTGTGTCATCATAAGGCAGCCTGCCTGCTGTCCAGATCATAATCAGGAGGATCAGATAACAACAGCTGAAATCCTGTAGTCAGGGACACCACCAACAGAGGTCAGGGCAGGTAAAGGTCACCCACCAAAAATTGGTGCTTTGAGATTTCTCTACCTGGTGGGGGAGTGGCAGCGCAGAGTTTAGGGAAGGTGGAACTGTGATCGGGAGGTTGCCAGTTCAACTTCACAGACCGGCAACATCAAAATGCAGGTGGAAAAGGTGAAGCACCTCATTTTCCCCACTCTGGGCCCTTGAGCAAAGCCCTTAACCCCCACCATCTGCTCCCCTGAGCGCCCTAGATGGCAGCTCTGCTCCACACAGAGGACTGTGGTAGCTCAGGTGTCTGTGGTTGCATCAGGAAGGGCATCCAACGTAAAAACAATCGCCAAGTCTTCGCTGTGGCAACCCCTACAGAAGGGAGCAGCCGAAAGAAGAAGAACGTTTCTATACCTAATAAAAATACCACAGAATACTGACTTCATGCTGTTTGTTAAAACAATTGTGTAAAAGTACAACACCCAAATTTAACTGGCTTTTCAAAAATTAACATTTCGAAAATTAGATTTTGTGAATCGGAACATCAGTCTGTTATTCCAATAGACAGGTTGGTTTGGTATAAAAGGAGAAAAGGCCACCCGGCCTAACTAAAGCAAAAGGGTTGCCATGTGGAGTTTAAATATAATTTAACATTATTTTAAGACATGTATGATGAACGGGGTAAAGTACCTATGAGCTCAGCCAGAATATATCCAGTTACAGTAAACATTCATTCATTCAACCTTTATTTATACAGGCCAGCCTCGTTGAGCCACGGGGACTCATTTACAAGAGGGACCTGTTTCACTCACACCCAGGGTCAATTTAGAGTTACCAATCAGCCTAACATGCATGTTTTTGGACTGTGGGAGGAAACCGGAGCACCCGGAGAAAACCCACGCATGCACGGAGAGAACATGCAAACTCCACCCAGAAAGGCCCCCGGACCGGGATTTGAACCGGGGACCTGCTCGCTGAGAGGCAGCAGCTCTACCAGTTGTGCCACCGTGCTGCCTCATGTTAACATTCTTACAAGGTAGAAGATAAGCTGATAGCAGCTGGCATGCTGATGATATGAGAGATGTCTTACTTCTTTTTTACCAGGAAACACAAACAGCATCATTTCTCTAATCCAGGGGTCACCAACACGGTGCCCACGGGCACCCGGTCGCCCCCAAGGACCATTTGAGGTGCCCTCGGACCTGTTCTAAAAATAGCACAACTCACTACTAAGCTGCATTTAAAATGTTATTTTATTCAGTTGTTATTCTTTTTTTGTATTTATATATATTTTAAAATGTCTATCTTAAAAATGTGTTTTTAAAAATATGTTTATTATACATTTTTGTCAATTTACGCTCTGTTATTTCCGAAGAGTTTATCAAACTGGTGTCCTTTGTATGACTCCGTACCCACGAAGTAGCTCTCAGTTTCAAAAAGGTTGGTGACCCCTGCTCTAATCAGTGCTGAGCTGGAGAGCACGCAAGCATTTCTAAGTCAGTACAAAGTTAACATATAAATGTCTTTTAAAATTTATTTGTTTTTGATTTATGTCTTCTATATCTTATGTCTTTTACAACTACCTAATAAATGATAAAATTTTGTTATTCATTAAATTTTTCACTTGGAGTTTTTTTTTATAAATTTCCATGTAACAGAAAGTGTTGTTTGTCCACCAGGGAAAATTTATTTATTTATTTATTTATTCTTTTGGCTTCTCCCTTCGTCAGGGGTCACCACAGCGAACTAGTCGCACGAAGACTTGGCAATTGTTTTTACGCCGGATGTCCTTCCTGACACAACCACAGACCACCGAGCTACCACAGCCCTCTGTGTGGAGCAGAGAGCTGATATCTAGGGTTCCCGGGGGAACAGATGGTGTGGGTTAAGGGCCTTGCTCAAGGGCCCAGAGTGGGGCAGATGAGGATGGAGACAGGTGTGACTGCTTCACTTATCCCACCCACATTTTTGATGTTGTCTGTACCGGGGCTTGAACCGGCGATCTTCTGATCACAAGCTCACCTTCTTAACCTCTGCGCCACCACTCCCACAAGGAAGGGCATCCGGCATAAAAACATTTGCCAAGTCTTTGTGCAAAAATGTAGTAGTAGCTGTATTTTTCATGATGGCAGTGCTAGAGTAATGAGGATGCATCCGTACTTCACCCATTTTAATGATGCCAGGCCTCCTCTGTGCAGCAGCAAGACGCCTTCACGAAGGCTCTGAGGTGCTTCAGGCTGCTGGTGCACTTCTGCATTGTTATTCTCAGGACCATTGTATATGTTTCCATAAATGATCTGATTCACAAGCTGCATTATCTGCAAAAAAATGAAAAGAAACTCATGTTGAAATGAATGTTTCATCAAGGTGACTGCTCTAATACTGGCCTGCAGTCTTGCACAAGTCTCTAGATAAGCATTCATAATAGCAAGCACATAAAGAATCCAGAAAATAAAGCATGTAGGAAAACAACATTGTAATTACTGATGTTTATCATGTGATTTCTAACACATTCTATTTGCTTATACAAACTAAGAATTCACCTTGTGTTTGTCTTCCATTGAGTTGGCCTCAAGTTCATAATCATGATGTCCTTTAAAGGAAATGGAGAACCTGGAACCAACTCCAGCTTCACAACTCTTGACAATAGAGAAAGGAAGCTGGCGCTTGACGATGCCTTTCTCTATGCTGCACAGCATTTTGGTCTTGAAATCAATCTAGATGTTCACAACAAGAGGGTTTGAAACTAGAGCACGAGCAATGGGAATTGAAATATACAACCTAGACAGCACAAACATTGAGGGAAAAACGTCTCCTGGGCTGAAAATGCCAGCTGTTCTAACATTTTGGATTAGATGGAGACATAAGTAACTAAAATAAAATTGCCTAAGGAAATTATATTGATTTTGGTACATAATTACATATTCAAGGTGCTTTTTTCTGATCCTTTACATTGAACTCAGATGATGTTGAGATGTTTTGCTTTATTTCAAATGGCTCAACAACATTTGATTGATGATAATGGAAATCTTTATATCTTTATTTGGACTACAAAAGTAAAAAATGATACAGCATTCTTATTTCTAAAGTCAAACATTAATCAAATGAAATGAAAAGTTCTTAGGTGAAATCAGGCATGAAATTATGCTGCTGCTCTTGAATGTTTTAAACCTATTTTCAACTATATTAAATATTTCTATGATGATTTTTGTCATAGAGCAACACGGTGGCGTAGTTGATAGAGCTGCGGGCTCTCAGCAAGCAGGTTACCCTGGTTCAAATCCCGGCCGGGGGCCTTTCTGGGTGGAGTTTGCATGTTCTCTCTGTGCATGTGTGGGTTTTCTGTTTCCTCCCACAGACCAAAATCATGCATGTTAGACTGATTGATAACTCTAAATTGTCCCTAGGTGAGAGAGAGCGAATGGTTGTTTGTCTCGTTTGTCTCTACATGTCCCTGTGATGGACTGGAGACCTGTCCAGATGTCCCCCGTGTCTTGCACAGTGATGGCTGACATGGACAACAGCGACCCCTGCGACCCGAAAAGGAAGAAGCGGGTAAAGAGTCAGAGAGTCTTTATTGTCATTTGCACCGCATGTGGTACATGTGATGAAAACGAGATTATGTACACGGGGTCCCAGTTACATCCAACAACAAATGCAAGAGAAAAACAGTAATAACATCTAGAATTAACTAAGAAAAACATCAACTAGTAATACACTAAGCCTAATATAGTGGAAATAAACAGCAGCACGAACATGAGTTTGTATGAGCAGATGGTCACAGATGAACACAGATGAACACAGCAACAAGAAAACAGATCAGCATCAGCACAATGTGATATTTTGCAGTGTTTATTTTTTATTTTATTTTTATTTATTCATGAGTCTAACAGCCTCAGGGTAGAAGCTGTTCCTCAGTCTAGTGGTTCTACATTTGATGCTCCTCAACCTCCGTCCTGAGGGGAGTGGGGCAAAGAGTGAGTGTGCTGGGTGAGTGAGGTCTTTCATGATGCAGGTGGCTCTTTTCCTGCATCTGGAGGTGTAAATGTCTGTGATGGTGGGGAGACTGACTCCAACAGACTTCTGTGCAGCCTTCACCACTCTCTGTAGAGCTTTCCTCTCTTCAACTGTGCAGCCTCCATGCCACACGTTGATGCTGGAGCACAGGACGCTCTCCACTGCACACCTGTAGAACGAGGTGAGAACTGGGCTGCTCAGACCAGCACGTCTCAGCCGTCTGAGGAAGTAGAGTCTCTGATGACCTTTCTTGATCAGGCTGGTGGTGTTGTTGCTCCAGCTGAGGTTATCATTCATGTGTACACCCAAGTATTTGTAGCTGGAGACCACTTCCACTGCAGACCCACCTATTTTCAGTGGGGCGTGGGTGTGTTTATTCCTTCTGAAGTCCACAATCATCTCCTTTGTCTTCTTCACATTCATGTGAAGATTATTCTCTTTGCACCAGCTCTCCAGGTGTTCCACCTCCTGTCTGTAGCTGGACTCATCATTGTTTGTGATGCATCCCACCACCGCTGTATCATCTGCAAACTTAACAATATGACAGCCTGGAAGTGTGGCTGTACAATCATATGTGAGCAGAGTGAACAGAAGGGGGCTCAGCACACATCCTTGAGGAGAGCCAGTGCTGAGGGTTATGGTGGAGGAGGAGAAGTTGTGGATCTTCACGGACTGTGGTCTGTTTGTTAAGAAGTCTAGTACCCAGTTACAAATGGAGGGGCTTAGTCCAAGTGTGGATAGTTTGTCTATCAGAGTTTGGGGGATCATGGTGTTGAAGGCAGATGTGAAGTCCACAAAGAGCAGACGCACGTATGAGTCCTTCTGATCCAGGTGGGTGAGAGCAGTGTGGACCACGGAAGAAATGGCGTCCTCTGTTGATCGGTTCTCGCGGTATGCGTATTGATGAGGGTCCTCGTTGATGTTGACGGTTGCCTTGATGTGGGTCATGACCAGTTTCTCAAAACATTTAGCGACTACCGGGGTGAGGGCCACTGGTCTATAGTCATTCAGACCAGTCACTGTGGAGCTCTTTGGGACTGGGATGATGGTCGCGGTCTTCAGGCAGGTGGGAACTGACTCCAGTGCAAGTGAGGTGGTGAAGATGTCAGCCAGCACCTCACAGAGCTGGTCCGCACATTCCTTCAGAACTTTCCCTGGGATGTTGTCTGGTCCGGTTGCTTTATGAGGATTAATCTTTCTGAGACTGCCTCTCACTTCTGCTGCGGTCACTCTGAGATGCTCTTCATCTGGTGATGAGGTGAGTCTGGTGCTAGCTGGTCTGTTTGGATCATCAAAACGTGCATAAAACTTATTGAGGGCATCAGGCAGAGATGGGTCCCTGGGACATTGTTTGTTCTTGCCTTTGTAATCTGTTATGCATTTAATACCCTTCCACATGCTCCGTGGGTCTTGTGAGGTGAACTGTCCCTCGATCCTCTGTGCATACGTGGCCTTGGCCTTCTTAATGCCATCCTCCAGTTCATTCCTGCTCTTTCTCAGCTCCTCTTTATCTCCGGACTTGAATGCAGTGTCCCTGGCTGCTAGCAAGGCGTGAACTTCTTTATTTAACCAGGGTTTTAAAGATGATGGATGATGGATTTTTGTCATAAATCTTTGTAACTGCCCTCTGTCTCCCATGACTATTTTGCTATTATTGTTGTTTATTGACCTTACTTTAAAGAGTTTTGAAGGGGACCTAAACATGAAAAAAGTTGTGTTGTTGTTGTTGTTGTTGTTGTTGTTGTTGTTGTTGTTGTTGTTGTTGTTGAAATCAGCTGATATTCTCATTACCTTGTTATTAGGCTTTGTTTAGCATTAATTAATTAGCATTAGCCTGTTAGCAGGCTAACATTAATGAGATAATAACAACTATAAGATAGCTAAACTCATCTCTAAGTATATTAAGACTTCTGAGTCCTTCAAAACAGCTCTGATTACTCGGTGCTTGAATTATGAAGAGCTAACCCCTTCACAGTTTTATGTGAGGAGATCGGAGGCCATCACCTGTTCCCATGTGGAGGATAATCTGCTTTACAAGAATGTTTAGTGGTCACCAACTCTAGTCCTCAGGAACCACTGTCCTCCATGTTTTAGATGAGTCTCTGCTTTTACACACCTGACTGAATACTGAATAACATGCTTCTGCCGAGCTTAATGACACCTTCAGAAAGTGATTGAAACATTTGAAGCAGGTGTTGGATGGGAAGGGAAGTCTGAGTTTGTCATCAATGTATTTTCCCACAATAGCAAAACTAGTTTTCTGCATTTAACCCATAACACCTGAGATGCACCCAGGTGGAGCAGTGGGCAGCTATGTAAGCGCCCGGGGAGAAATTCTGGATTAGGTGTCTTGCTGAGATACACCACGACATGTGTGAATGGCTGGGAGTCAAACTGTGACTTTCTGGTCTCGGGTCGGCTGCCCTGCCTCTACATCATCTTGACCCCATGGAGCAAGGAAACAAACAAAACTTGCCGGGTAGTGGCCTTTGAGGGCCAGGTTTGATGATGACTTTACATTGTATGTTGTGTGAATATCAGGATTCAGGTCATAAAGGTCATCCACCTATAATAATTATTTTTTTTGCTCTACATTTACAAAACAATACATGTCTCAAGCACATAGTTGAACCTTTCAAACTGCCAAAGAGTCAATCTGTATATCCTGCTTCACAGTGCTGCTTCCATCAGTTCAATTGTGACCAGACTAGACCAATTTATAGATAAACAAAATATTCTAAGCAACAGTCAGTATGGGTTTAGAGCAAAAAACTCTACATCAATGGCTCTCATGGAATTAATGGAACAAATAACTACTGCTGTCGATCAAAAACAATATTGTGTCAGTATTTTTGTTGATTTAAAAAAAGCATTCGATACTATTGATCACACCATTCTCCTTGAAAAACTGAACAAATATGGTATTAGAGGACCAGCATTACAGTGGGTATCTAACTATTTGAAAGATTGATGAAGCCCTCTGGATTTTCACCACTTTTTATAGATCTCACTTGTAAATGAGTCTTCGAGGCTCAATGTGACGTATCTGTTTAAATAAAGGTTGAATGAATAAATAAAGGATGAAAAAAAAAGTTTGTACACATAAATTATGTAAGATCTGACCTCTGTAATATCACATGTGGCGTTCCTCAAGGCTCTGTACTTGGACCAAAACTATTTATTTTATATGTGAATGACTTGGTAAATGTGTCAGGTCGGCTTAAATGTGTCCTTTTTGCAGATGATACCACTTTATTTTTGTTTGGGTAAAGATATAGAACGGATGTTGGAGTTGATGAAGACGGAATTTGTCAAAATACAAACTTGGTTTAAACTCAATAAATTATCATTAAATCTAGATAAAACTAATTACATGATATTGAGTAATAAAAAAAGAACTGTTCATGTTCCATTTAAAATTGAGGGTGTTGAGATTTGTAGAGTGAGTGAGGTGAAGTTTTTGGGTGTTATCATTGATGACAAACTGACATGGAAACAACACATAAATTCTGTAAGAATAAAAATGGCTAAATCTATAGCAGTACTGTACAAAGTCAGGGACATATTAAATGATAAAGCTCTGTATTTGTTGTGTAGTGATACACCTCATCTCTGATATTCTGTCTTGACCTTCAAGTACACCTCTCTGCATCTCTCTGAAACTCTCAGTGTTACACCTTCTTGAAACTCTCAAGGAGACGAGTGAACACTTATATTTTTTACAATTATTTTGAATTAATGGACACTAATTAATCAGATTGAACTTTCTCTTTAATGTGTGTTAATTCAGAATTGATCTACAGTATATTTTGTCATTTTAATGATGATCTGTTACTTTCATGAGTTTTGACCCTTCTGCTGGTTTATTTCTGCAGAACAAGCAGGCTCTGAATCTAAAGGCACAGTTCAGGGTAAACTTTTAACTTGCAACTTCCTTCTCTGTTTTGTCTGTGAAAGTTAGCCATAATATTCTCTGTGCTCACAAGCAGGCCATCTGGCCGATTCTGTAAACAGTTTTCCTGTTGTCCGTCAGAGACAGTTCTGCCTATCAGATGAAATATCCATCTCTTATTTTGTTAAACCAGCCAATAGTTATTAAGGAGGTGGGTCAGACCCCGCCTCCCATATAAAGGGGCACTTCCTATTTTTACTTTAGAGTCGGAGGGAAGAACATCCTAAGAACTTGGTTGCTTCTCTTGTGAAGTTACATTTCTGGCTAATCACATCACCGATTTATTGATTTAACCTGAAGAAGTTGAGACCCCGTGAAACTGATGGTAGATTTGTGTAGATAAAATCTGCTCGGATCTTTCATCCAAACTATAGGTAAGTCAGTAAACTGACCTCGTAAGTGTTTAATTACACAAACGGCCTATAGGTTTATTACATATTGGTGGCCGCGTACAGGTCTTCTGAAAGATTGAATTGATGTTTCTGTGCTCATAACATGTTGGCATATAGTTTTTATCCTGTTGTGGACTTATGGATTAGTTTTGGCTGGTGGATGTCAGAGATTGCTAATCGTGGCATTGTCTGGTGCGTTTCCCGTTAGAATTATCTTTTCTTTCACATTTCAACGTATGATTGAAGCTGCGGATGAATGTTTTGTCTGTGTTTGTGAGACGTTTCATTACGTGTCGCGAGGCTGCATGCATTTTTTCGTTTTGTGACCGCCGTGTCACCTCTGCTTCATTTTATTACATCTGCGGTTTGCTGTTGAAGGTCTGTTTCACTCATTTGCTAATCCATTTTTACCTAATCTGTTACAACGTGTTGTTAGCTGTGGTTCGGGTGAAACCCACTCAGCTTGGTTCGGACCGCACGGTTCCGATAGACGTAAAGTCCGTTGTTTAAACAGTTAGACGTACTACCTTCTCTGGAAGGCGTGGGGGTAGCCTGAATGTGATTGGGCTCGTTGGCAGTATTTTCTGTGGTGTATTCTACGTTTATTTTGTGAAAGAGTGTCCAGGACTTTGGGTCGAGCTAACACGTTAGCGGTACCGAGGCAAGATGGCTGCTTAAAGCGCTGTGATTGGTCCATTGTGTGTCGTGTTCAAAATAGTTGGTTCTGTAGACTGTGGTTGTCAGATTCATTTTTGCACACATTTCTGACAGTTTATCTGTGTTGTTTGGGTTCTATGCACGTGATATCGTCGAAGACTGGCTTAACCGCGGTGTTTTACGATATTTATGACTGTTTTAGAACGTTGAAAAGTCCGTTCCACGCTCTTGTTCGACCGACCGCAGGTCCGTGAACACAACGCTCGAACGGCCCGTCACACGTGAGTGACGTCAGGTTTAGAAGACTACATTTCCCATGACAACTTGGGTTTTAGAACTACAGTTCTGTCTTCGCTGTGATTGGTCGATTACGCTGTATGTGTTGACGCTTGGGGGGTGAGGAGCGCTCACTCCTCGTCAACTTTCACTTCAGCTGCTTGTCCCAGACAAGTTTCAAGCTTGTTGCCCGTTACTATCTTTGAAAAGACTGTTTCATCGCGGTGTTTTTGAGATTTTAGTGGATGTAAAAGTCAGTTGCTCTGAAACTGCCGATCGCCATGTGACCAGGTCACGTGACACCGGGAGCTGCAACTGTTTTATGAGGGCCGACCTTATTTCTTTTAAACGCAGTTTAAAAGGTTTCACAGTTCAACCGATTTTGCTCACATGATTTCGTTTTTGTGAGCCTGGGGTTCTGGAGTTTTGTCACGATAAGGGCTCTAGGTCTTTCTGATTGCTGTTTTTGATCCGTTGTTAGACGTCTGTGATTGTTTAGCAGCTCACAGGCGACAACAGCGCCTCTATTGCGGTCAGATAGAGAAATTGTAGTCGTTGTGATAAACTTATCCAGCGCGGCACCCCCTGCTGGTTACTTTAGAAGACGCAGTCTTCCTGTAATTTGTACTTGTTGAATGTTCCTGTTTTAAACGGGGAACAATTTGAAATATTGTACTCACAGCATCCTTTAACTTGATTTTCGCAGAAAGTCAAATGTTGATGGCAGAACAGTTACACAGATTTAATACAGACATGTCTGCTTTTTGATAAACTTGACACTTTTATCATAAATTCTGTGCAAAACAAGCTGTCTGTCCCTGTTTATTTTAAACTGCAAGTTTAGAATAACACACATGAGGCGTCTTTTGTTTTGATTTTCACAAAAATCTCACAACGACAGCCGTTTTTGTTTGACCTTGTCACAGGTCGACAAATTAATAAAAATCACTGATTTTTATTTGATTTCACATCTTGGACTCCATGTTGACTGCCGCAGGCATCACATGGTGGGACTGCACACTGTGAAATGAGACCCACTTTACTTGATTTTTCACAGAAAATCAGTACAAAGATGGACGTTCTAGCAGGTGCATCAACAAATTGTGGGCTTGTTTCATCATTTGATAGGTACTTAGCTGCAAAGAACGTCCTTCAGGAACCAGGTGAACATCCCCTGGTGTTTTACGACAGGCTCCTCTCTGCTTACACAGGGGACAAAACTGTCCCTGGAATTGAGGAAGATTACCTGTTTAAAAGTCGTTTCACTTTGAATCTAATACCTTTCATAATGAAATGTGTTCGCTTCAATGTTAATTGCAAAGAGAGTACCATGGCAGAAATTAAACAATGTGCTATGGAATTTTTTGACATGCTCGAACAGCGAAAAACACCCTCAGTGGTGTGCCCAGGTCAAAAGGTCACATCCCGCTCGCAGAAAATAGAAGAGGTTCCCTCTCCTACAGAGTGCGAGAGTAAACACGTTTTTCATGATAACAAACCACAGATTGTGTCCAGCTGGAACATTGACTCTGATCGGTTCACAGGGAGTTCTGCCCCTGCCCCTCAGGTTGAAAACCCTGAGATGAGCAGAGAACCACACAAGGTAGGTGTTCGCTCTCTAGGTGAACCAAGATGGTTCAGATCGAACCAAAAGAGTTCTCACCTAGGTCTCACAGTGGGTGAACTTCGAGAGAAGTTGATGTCTGGGAACCGTGACCCTTTGAAAAATGGTCTGTCCCGACATGTACCCCCGAGAAGCGGCCCTCCTGCCCCTGCCCCTCGAACTGCACAGTTCGAGACATGCAAAGAGTCACACATGCTCCAGATTATGGAAACGGCGCCTCCGCGCGTGGACGTGACTGAGGTTGTGAGTTGTTTGTCAAATGATTTGAATGTTACAGTGACTGACCAAGCTGACACAACGTGTGACGTTGTCCTTGATGATAACACAAACTTCGTTGTTAAACCTGACGAAGTGACGCGCAACACTGCCTTTTGCAACGACTCGGTGCATACAGTTGACAACATCGTCAACACTGACAAAGATGCTGACAGCAAACAAATTGCTGATGATCAGCGTCCTGAAAATCATGATGCTGACAGCGACGATGATTACACAGACAGAGTCACACGTACACAGAAACGTGTGAAAAAACCTGAACGGTTTCTGTGTAACTTTATAAAAAGGGGGATAGCTAAGAGAGCTTACCTGCCACTCACATTGGAAGGGGTCCTCGCGCAAGAAGCACTCCTGGTTTGCGGCTCAGACGTGTCTACCATGTCAGCCGAACTGTTTGAGGAGCTAAGGACCGCCGCTAACGATGTTGACAGGCAAATACCCTTTGTGAAAGACACTTATGGTGAGCAACAGGGCCTCGCAAAGACGAGAACAACCCTAATAGCCATGGTTCACATGCAGATTGGCGAAATGTCACTATACCACCCGGTATATGTGTCTGAACTTGACTCACTCCAGACTCCATTTGTGGTTGGCCAAGATTTTATAAATCGCTTTGAAGCGATTATAAATTATGGCAATCAGACAATGTGGGCCACAGTGAGCAGTCCACTGCCAATCGAGGTACCTCCCCAAGGTCAGGACACTGACTGTCTAACAACAGGTACCGCTGAGGTCACATGGGAATCCCCAACCGAGACCACTAGCCCAGTAAGTGAACCTCCAAATATAGGTGAGACAGAGGTGACTCAACAATTGGACCAGACTCTGGCCCATCACGAGCACCTCCTCTGCGAGCTGACACCTTCAGCACTCACTGACCACTTCCTACCACAGGTAGAAGAAGGTGTGGAGATCCATGGGTCCCACACCGATGAAGCTGTACTGTCCTGTGGGATGGGTAATTCAGCATACAGCCAAGATTTCAGTGAAGTCTTGGTTCAAGTACATCTGAGTCCAGAAAGTGACAGTCTACAACACGCTGACGGTCACTTGGACTTCATGGTTACAGATTTTGAGGACCTCTCCTCAAACAAAAGGGGGACATACTCACACTTCCTACCACGGGTAGAGGACGGTGTAGAGATCCAAGGATCACACACCGAGAACGCTGTGCTGTCCTCTGGGACAGGTAATTCAGTCATCAGCCAAGCTTTCAATGAAACCTTGGTTCCAGAGCATTTGAATCTAGAACTACTCAGAAATGACATAGTTCTTACAGACTCAAAGAGCACCTCTTCAGTCATGAAGTGGGAAGACATACATCACAACGACAGAGACACGCCTGCGACGGCGCCGACAGTTGTGACACACCTGAATTACGCAGAAAGAGGTAAACGTACAGAGATACGTTGGCCGAAACCTAAGAAGTTCCTGCGTACTGTCTACTCTAAGCTGCGTAAACAGCCTAAACTAAACAAAGGCATCCTAACTCGTGCCCATGGACGGACGTCCACACCTGTGCGCGTGGTCCCTCATGACCACAGGGGGGTGATGTTAGGTCATGCCCATGTCAAGGACAAAGATTTCAATAACCCCACAAACGACAAAGATCTCGCAAACTCAAAGACTTCATGGGAAAATAAGGTCGTCCAAGCACAGGATAGTAAATAAACTAAACAGTTTAAACTATACTAGTTGCGAAAAGAAACTGTTCCAACTAGAACTTAGAGACGCTAAGCATAAAACCCACAACAAAAACTAACCTTAACAACCGTTTAACACTAGGATGACTGAATTTTCAAGATCCTAAGGACAAACTCCCTCCTTCTTCTCAACCATTAGTGGGCCATTAACTGCCTTTTGTTATAAATATGCGTGCACACAACTCAGACACCCCATCACACCAGACTGCATTCCAATGTTTCCACCAGGTAAGTAAGACTCTGCTTGCACTTCCCCCTTAGCCAGAAGAGAGGCCCTGACCTGAATTCACACATAACAGACCCTGAAGTTATCTCACAGTTGAACAATTTGGGACATCCACTAAACGGAAAGCTTTGTCTGCTGCAGAACAATTTTATGCATAAAATTGTCTTATTCTGCTGTGCTGATTATCCTGTAACCCTGATGTTCTGTCAAATTAATTATTTTGCTTACAAGTACTGTCTCTCTCTTTGTCCTTGGCACATGTATATACGGTACGTGCCGGCACATGCAGGTGGCCCATTGCTGTGTTCTACAACATGCTTGACCTATTGTTGTCCATCACCTGACGGACCAACACAGGTTACATGACCTGGGGTCAACTGACAAAATGACACAGGTCACACGACATGAAGTCAACTGACGGACCGACACTGGTCACACGACATGAGGTGAACTGACGGACCGACACAGGTCACACGGCATGAGGTCAACTGACGTACCGACATAGGTCACATGACCTGAGGTCAACTGATGGACCGACACAGGTCACAGGACCTGAGGTCAACTGACGGACCAACACAGGTCACATGACCTGAGGTCAAGTGACGGACCAACACAGGTCATACAACATGAAGTCAACTGACGGACCGACAAAGTTCACATGACATGAGGTCAACTGACGGACAGACATAAGTCACATGACCTGAGGTCAAGTGACGGACCAACACAGGTCACATGACCTGAGGTCAACTGACAAAATGACATAGGTCACACGACATGAAGTCAACTGACGGACCGACACAGGTCACACGACCTGAGGTCAACTGACGGACCGACACAGGTCACACGGCATGAGGTCAACTGACGTACCAACACAGGTCACATGACCTGAGGTCAACTGACACAACAACACAGGTCACATGACATGAAGTCAACTGATGGACCGACATCGGTCACACAGCGTGAGGTCAACTGACGTACCAACACAAGTCACATGACCTGAGGTCAACTGACACAACGACACAGGTCACATGACATGAAGTCAACTGAGGGACCGACACAGGTCTCATGACCTGAGGTCAAGTGATGGACCAACACAGGTCACATGACCTGAGGTCAACTGACAAAACGACACAGGTCACACGACATGAAGTCAACTGACAGACCGACACAAGTCACATGACCTGAGGTCAACTGATGGACTGACATAGGTCACATGACCTGAGGTCAACTGACGGACCGACACAGGTCACATGACCTGAGGTCAAGTGATGGACCAACACAGGTCACATGACCTGAGGTCAACTGACAAAACGACACAGGTCACACGACATGAAGTCAACTGACATACCGGTATAATGGACCAGATTGCACATTTATATACGGTGCGGCCCATTGCCGTGTTCTACAACATGCTTGACCTGGCAGCGATAAATGCTTATGTGTTATACAAAGCCTGCACTGGGTCCAAGGATTTTGGACTGAGGGGTAGGGGGTGGGGGGTGTAGGTGTAGAATTAATGGGTCATTAGCAGGGTCATTAGCATGTGAATCGACATTATATAGCCCACTAAAAGGGACCGGGGGATTTAGAAGCCAAGTTCCCTTGCGCAAAAAAGCGCAGCCTTAGTCAAATTAGTGTTAAGGAGGACCACTTTTTTTTATTTAGAGATAAATAATAACACTATTAATAAAATCAATAATGAACAAATAACACTTCAGCTCTCAGCTCCTCCTCTGTGGCTCTGACTGTGTCCGAAAGAGCTGCCATCTCTCTGCTCAGAGCCTCCATATTCTCAATCAGTCCACTCTTCTGCTCCTCTTCCTCCCTCAGAGCAGCCAGCCTGGCCTCCTCTTCCTCTGTTAGAAACTGGTGAAGCTTCTTAAACTGCTTCTTAATCTGCCTCTTTGTGAGTCGAGCCTGGACCTTCACATGTTCTGCTGTCTGATCAAACTCAGACTGAACTTTCTTCTTGACCTCCTGCTTCTCCTTCAGTGGTTTCATGGATCTCAGCAGATCCTCTCTGAGTTCCGCTGCAGCTTCATCGATGGGTCTGAACCTGTGGTCGGTGTGTTTCTTCGAGTCTCTGCAGACGATATAAATTAAGGAGGACCACTTTTTTTTAGAGATAAATAATAACACTATTAATAAAATCAATAATGAACAAATAACACTTCAGCTCTCAGCTCCTCCTCTGTGGCTCTGACTGTGTCCGAAAGAGCTGCCATCTCTCTGCTCAGAGCCTCCATATTCTCAATCAGTCCACTCTTCTGCTCCTCTTCCTCCCTCAGAGCAGCCAGCCTGGCCTCCTCTTCCTCTGTTAGAAACTGGTGAAGCTTCTTAAACTGCTTCTTAATCTGCCTCTTTGTGAGTCGAGCCTGGACCTTCACATGTTCTGCTGTCTGATCAAACTCAGACTGAACTTTCTTCTTGACCTCCTGCTTCTCCTTCAGTGGTTTCATGGATCTCAGCAGATCCTCTCTGAGTTCCGCTGCAGCTTCATCGATGGGTCTGAACCTGTGGTCGGTGTGTTTCTTCGAGTCTCTGCAGACGATATAAATAAAGGAGGACCACTTTTTTTATTTAGAGATAAATAATAACACTATTAATAAAATCAATAATGAAGTTATTTCATGAGTGACTGGAATGAAATCCCTACCTTGTCCTGAGAGTAAATTATAGCTTCGATAATGATACTACAGTATCCACTTTGCACTGCGTGCCTGCATAGTTGGTAACAGGAATGCGTTTGCTGGCAGTGGCACTAGCCCATGCAGGAATTGTCCGTTTCACCTTCTTGCTTTTGGATTTCCCATACTTGTAGCCATCCTTCATCCTTAGAAGGAGAACAAAGCAGTGTGTTGAGCACTGGCCAGCCTCGCAGTCCGGGCATTTCACATCTTTCTCATCCTTTTTTTTCTCCCTCCACTCCCTCTTCAGTAGTGTCTTCATTCTTGTCCGTATTCGCGTCACCTGAATTCTCCCCCTCCTCATCTTCGCCTCTTGCAGCTGAAGATGCTGCCTGATCTTCATCAGCAGAGGGCGACTCCTCATCTGAGGCTTCTGGATCGTTCTCTGCAGCCGCGGAGGGTGCCTTCTCCTGAGTTGGAGTCGCTGTTGCATGGCGAATCGGCATAATGGGAGCGTTACCTTCAACTTATCCAGGAAAATGTATGTTTTGAAGAAAAAATCTCTGCACGATCCTTTATTTCGATTCCGCTGTTAACGAGCACCGTCCCGCTTGGATCGTTGGTCCAAACCAACTTGTTTTACGTCTTCTAACGTAGGATCATCCTGATTAGTTCAAGGCTGTCAGAAAGGGAGCCTTCCAAGAAAAAAGTGACTTCCTGTTCTGAGGGAGCGGGGTTTCAGTGACAGCACAACATGACCACAGAGAATTGTTGGGCATCTGACATGGATCACTCATGCCAAGTTTGGTGCAATTCTGTTTTTCATTGTGAAAGTTATAGCGTTTTAAAATGTATGGCGAGAAGCCAAACGTTGAGGCAAGGCCACGTCCCTTCAGCATATATGAAAATACAAGTTTTTGATGAATTTTCACTCACCCACATCTTAAGTGCATATTAACCAAGGTTGAAGTCAGTCGCTCAAAATCCCTAGGAGGAGTGCATTAAAATTCACCATCAATGAAAAGTGAAAAACAGCCAAAAATTACCCTTTGACCCAAAATGGCCGACTTATGGCCGAACAGGTGTCCCTGTGATGGACTGGAGACCTGTCCACGTGTCCTTGTGATGACTGGAGACCTGTCCAGGTGTCCCTGTAATGGACTGGAGACTTGTCCAGGTGTCCCTGTGATGGACTGAAGACTTGTCCACGTGTCCTTGTGATGACTGGAGACCTGTCCAGGTGTCCCTGTGATGGACTGGAGACTTGTAAATGTGTCCTTGTGATGGACTGGAGACTTGTAAATGTGTCCCTGTGATGGACTGATGTGATTTTTATATAACTAGGTCATGGAATCTTTGCAAAAAAATCCTTTGCAAAAGATGACATTCTTTTGGAATATCGAGGTGAACTGATCACCAAGGAGGATGTGAGAGGAAGCATCATGTTTACGATGAATCACAGAAAGTGTTTTTGTTTGAATTCTACTTCGATGGAAAAATATTGTGAGTATGTATGAGTATGTAAGAATAACCTATCATTGTGTCTGACATGACTTATAAAAGGCTATTAATTGTAAGGTAATTTATAGTGCTGGCAAGAGTTTTTTTTTTTTTTAATATGCATTATGCATTTGTAGTGTTGATTCAGCAAACGAGGACAGGTCGCTTGGAAGGCTTGTAAATTATGACCATATAAACCCAAATGCAAAGATGAGGTACATAATTGTAAACAAAAAGCCCTATCTATGTTTGTTTGCAACTAAACCCATCAATGAAGGAGATGAGATCACCTATAATTATGGCGACTCAGAATGGCCATGGAGATGCAAGGTGATTTAAATTTTACTTTTTGAATGTAATCATGCTTAAAAATATTTTTTTAATCATACAGGTTTACAACATGTGTTTCACCACAATATATTTTCAATTATTTCCTACTATGTGATCAAAATCTCAACAGAGATTACATGGAATGTCTTCTGATGTGCAAGATTTTGAGGCACCACCTCCAACAGAGGTTTCAGTTGCTAACAAAACATTCTGTAAGAGCAAAATAAAGGTATGTGCAAGTGCATCGAGGAAGGATAGTTGACACTGAAAAAGTACTCCTTTAAAGAATGTCATTTTTCTATTTTTACTATTTACAGAATAGCCATAAATATGATAAACCAAACAATCGTGTAATGGTTCTTAATTTTTGTGATGTGATGGACTGGAGACTTGTCCAGGTGTCCCTGTGATGGACTGGAGACTTGTCCACGTGTCCCTGTGATGGACTGGAGACTTGTCCACGTGTCCCTGTGATGGACTGGAGACCTGTCCAGGATGTCCCTGTGATGGACTGGAGACTTGTAAATGTGTCCCTGTGATGGACTGGAGACTTGTAAATGTGTCCCTGTGATGGACTGGAGACCTGTCCAGGTGTCCCTGTGATGGACTGGAGACTTGTCCACGTGTCCCTGTGATGGACTGGTGACTTGTAAATGTGTCCCTGTGATGGACTGGAGACTTGTCCATGTGTCCCTGTGATGGACTGGAGACCTGTCCAGGATGTCCCTGTGATGGACTGGAGACTTGTAAATGTGTCCCTGTGATGGACTGGAGACTTGTAAATGTGTCCCTGTGATGGACTGGAGACTTGTAAATGTGTCCCTGTGATGGACTGGAGACTTGCAAGGGAACCGGACTTGTGATCTGAAGGACCCTGGTTCGAGTTCGAACCCCGGCCACTACACACCTTGGGGTGTCTATGAGTGCATACCTATTTCCCCAGCTCCCCGGGCGCTGACTACGGCTGCTCACTGCACCACTTGGTGGTGGTTGGGTTAAATGCAGAGAACAATTTTGTCTGTCAAGTATGGGAAACATACACAGATGACAAAAATGTGCAATTTATATATTTTAATTTATAAATGTGTCCCTGTGATGGACTGGAGACTTGTAAATGTGTCCCTGTGATGGACTGGAGACCTGTCCAGGTGTCCCTGTGATTGACTGGAGACTTGTCCACATGTCCCTGTGATGGACTGGAGACTTGTCCACGTGTCCCTGTGATGGACTGGAGACTTGTCCATGTGTCCTTGTGATGGACTGGAGACTTGTCCCTGTGTACCTGTGATGGACTGGAGACCTGTCCAGGTATCCCTGTGATGGACTGGAGACTTGTCCATGTGTCCTTGTGATGGACTGGAGACTTGTCCCTGTGTACCTGTGATGGACTGGAGACCTGTCCAGGTGTCCTTGTGATGGACTGGAGACCTGTCCAGGTGTCCTTGTGATGGACTGGAGACTTGTCCACATGTCCCTGTGATGGACTGGAGACTTGTCCATGTGTCCTTGTGATGGACTGGAGACTTGTCCCTGTGTACCTGTGATGGACTGGAGACCTGTCCAGGTGTCCTTGTGATGGACTGGAGACTTGTAAATGTGTCCCTGTGATGGACTGGAGACTTGTAAATGTGTCCCTGTGATGGACTGGAGACTTGCAAGGGAACCGGACTTGTGATCTGAAGGACCCTGGTTCGAGTTCGAACCCCGGCCACTACACACCTTGGGGTGTCTATGAGTGCATACCTATTTCCCCAGCTCCCCGGGCGCTGACTACGGCTGCTCACTGCACCACTTGGTGGTGGTTGGGTTAAATGCAGAGAACAATTTTGTCTGTCAAGTATGGGAAACATACACAGATGACAAAAATGTGTAATTTATATATTTTAATTTATAAATGTGTCCCTGTGATGGACTGGAGACTTGTAAATGTGTCCCTGTGATGGACTGGAGACCTGTCCAGGTGTCCCTGTGATGGACTGGATACTTGTCCATGTGTCCCTGTGATGGACTGGAGACCTGTCCATGTGTCCCTGTGATGGACTGGAGACTTGTCCCTGTGTACCTGTGATGGACTTGAGACC
>JBBPBX010004445.1:23374-60776 GCA_038048925.1 Garcialebias charrua | reverse complement strand
CAACTCATTCTCACTCCCTACTCGTCATATATTGATGATAAGGGTCAGTGTCCCTCCGCGTCGCATACTTGACGCGTCGGGTCGCCCCTTCTCATCATTATTTGGTGTGCAGGTTAATGTTAAGTTGTGATCTTCTCTTCCAGTTTGGATAGTGAAGCACTTTCATATTTACTTATTTTTTATGAACAGGAATGATTTTTCTGGCAAAATTTAAACCTTAAGCCTAACCTTATAACAAACCCTAAACTTTACCATTCACCCTTTATTTGACCCTTGAACCCTAAACAAACCAATGAGAGCACCTTGCACACCAAAAATGACGAGAAGGGGTAACCCGACGCATCAAGTATTTGACGTGGAGGGACCCTGACCCTTATTATCAATATATGGCGAGTAGGGAGTGAGAACATGTTGGAAGGATGGCTCCATCCTGTGGTCTTTCCTTGTCTGTTCTCCTTGTAATGTTTTCCTGTCAGTCAGTTCCTGATCTGTTAGTTTTATTAGTTTCCCTTGTTCCAGTCCTGTTCTATATTTCTAGTTAGTCTCCATGTTTACTTACTCTTAGTTTAACCTCCAGTCCTGTCATCCTAGTTTAATGTTTCAGGTTTAGTTTCCCAGTCCTGCTCTGTGTCCCTAGTTAATTGTTCCCAGGTGTTTGTGATTGCGTCCTGTCTTGTCTGTGTATATATGCTCTGGTGCCAGTCTGTCCTTTGTTGCCGCATCGTCTGGTATCCCTTGTGTTCTCTGGTCTCTGGTACACATGAGTGTTTTTGGCTACCACGACAGCAGTTTGTTTATTCTTATTAAAGTGTTTATTTTTATATGTCTAGGTCTCTGAGGTTCTGTCTGCACCACTGGGTTTTAATCTTGCCTTCTGAGTAAATCCTGACACTAATCAATCTGTGCTCTCATTACCCATTCATGCAGCACTCTACTATATCTATACAAAGAATAATCAGTGCTTTATCACATCCACACACAGATGGGACACACCTTGGAGGCAATGAAGGGTTCAGTGTCTTGCTCATGGACACTTCGGAATGTCGGTGGAATTGAACCCCTAACTCTTGCATTGGAGGTTGACTGTTCTAACCACTCAGCCACAGCCACCCCAAATGTAACAAACCAGAAAGTGACATATAGCAAGACCTGGAGCCAGCCAGCCATATGTGTTTCATGTGTTTATTTTACCAGTTCATAAGCACTTTTGTCCAAAGGACACAACAAAATACTTTCAAAAATGCACTATATGAATGTAAGTTACAATCTGATCTCACAGTAAACATATTGGATAATTACATACAGAGGCAGGAAACATGCAGCACAAGCATCATTCCAGAATTGTATTGTGTGTCAGTACTGTCAGGATGGTGGGCCAGTCTCCATCCTTACACCTTGTGGTTCCCTGGGCTGCTGCGTTCTCAGGTGTTTTGGGTTTTGGGTAATTACGGTGCATATATTAGTTTGTGTGGGTGTGGGTTTGAGTGTTGGGTCATTTGTCGATTTACCTGGTGTGTCGTGTCCGTGCTTGTGCCACAGCCTACAAGTTTTAGGAGTCGTGAGTACTGCCCTGTCTTAGTTATTTGTGTTTCACGACATATTAAATTATTTATTAAATTTCAACTCGTGCCTCCAAGTGTTCTGCCTGTCTGCATCTCCGGGTTCATCCAACACCGCACCAGATCGTGACAGAAATGACCCGACCATAACCGGAACCCCCGCAGACAGATGATCCAAGTCACTCGTGAGCAGAAAATGACGGCTACAGCTCAGAAGGAAGCAGCCGCCATTCGAGTCAGCAGGTTTCAGACAGAACCTGTTTGGAGTTACGGATCCGGACCGGAAATCCTGCCATCTCCTCTTTTGCTGGAGGAGCGAGCGCGGAGGAAACGCGGAGGCGACCGCTCCGAAATGGTTTTTCTGCCCTCCTTCGCCTGCTTTGGCTTTGTGGTCCGTTTCTGAGGACGACTCGGGACCTGAAGGCTTCTGGTCCAGTCCAGCTCCAGAACCGCGTCGCCGCAGGAGGAAGCGGCGATCGAAGAAATCTAATGTTTCCGGGTTTCTGCCCGTCCCGCCTACTGCCCCACTTCCCACGCTGTCAACAGCGCCGGGGAAGATTTCGTTGGGGGAGGGGTACCTGGTCCCGTGCCCTGTGACGTCTCCGGGGAGACGTTCGCTGAAGGGGGTATGTGGTCCCAGTACACACGTCTGCAGGACACACAGAGAGGGATCCTGCACGACACGCAGCTGAGGTCCCAAGGAGGCTCCCTCAAGAAAATCCTTCACGGAAGGAGAAGTGTGTGAGCTCCCGTTCTGATGAGGAACGCACAGAGCACTCATCAACCTCAAGGGTTGCTGTTGTGCAGATGCAGGAGGCTACTCTTGTTATTCAGCAGATTGAGAGACTGCTTAAGGCTGCTATCAGTAGTATGGACCCACAACATAAAATCAAGTCTTTTTCCTTGCAGAAGAAATAATCATTATCAATTCCTGTTTGCTACCAGATCTAGGTCGCACACAAATACTGACTTGGGTTAGGACTTTGAAGGGTGAGTCCATGCTGTTGTTCCCAGAGTCAAAGGTCCACACACCAGCAGAGGGTGCTGCCCTGCCTACATCTGCAGAGGGCGCTGCCCTGCCTACATCTGCAGAGGGCGCTGCCCTGCCTACATCAGCAGAGGGCGCTGCTGCAGACCACGACGCTTAGGCTGCTGCAGACCACGACGCTTCGGCTGCTGCAGACCACGACGCTTCGGCTGCTGCAGACCACGACGCTTCGGCTGCTGCAGACCACGACGCTTCGGTTGCTGCAGACCACAATGCTTCGGCTGCTGCAGACCACGACGCTTCGGCTGCTGCAGACCACGACGCTTCGTACGACGTCTCTGCGGTGGTCCTGGGTACGGAGGTCCTTGAGTCTCCAGAGATCCTCTCAACGACTACAGTCTCGACGGTGGTCTCCTTCGCCTGCGGTCTCGACGGTGGTCTCCTCGCCTGCAGTCTAGACGGTGGTCTCCTTGCCTGCAGTCTCGACGGCGCCCAACGACGCCTCAGAGGGTCCTGACGAAGAGGGTCCCAACGACGTCTCAGAGGGTCCCGGCGACGAGGATCCCAGCGCCGCAGACGTCTCGCCGCTCGATGTCGTCTTGCCATTAGACGAAGCAGACAACGTCTCTTCACCCGCCTCGGCGCCCGACGACGTCTCTTCGTCCGCCTCGGCGCTCGACGAAGAGGATGATGAAGGTCCCAGCGACGACGAGGGTCCCGACGACGTGGGTGTGCCGGCCGACGACGTGGGTGTGCCGGCCGACGACATGGGTGTGCCGGCCGACGACGTGGGTGTGCCGACCGACAACGTGGGTGTGCCGGCCGACGACGTGGGTGTGCCGGCCGACGACGTGGGTGTGCCGGCTGACAGTGTACCGGACGAAGTTTGTTTACCGGCCGACGACGATGGTGTTCCGGCCGACAGTGTACCGGCCAAAGTTTGTTTACCGGCCGACGACGATGGTGTTCCGGCCGACGATGGTGTTTCGACCGACGATGACAGTGTTCCAGTCAACAGGGGATGTTTGCCGGCCTACTCTGAACGTGTCCTGGCCGCCGACATCTTGGTTCCTGCCATTGCCGACCTCGGGGTCATGGTTCCGGCCGGTGATGGCCAGCCTCCTGGACGTCCTCCGGACCTGGCTGGTGATGGGCGGCCTCCTGGACGTCCTCCGGAAGTGGCGCCGCACGATGGACGGCCTCCCGGTCGCCCGCCCGACGTGACGCAGCACGATGGGCGGTCTCCTGGACGTCCTCCGGTTCTGGCGGGTGGTGATGGGCGACCTCCTGGACGTCCTCCTGAACTGGCTGGTGGTGCCTGTTGCCTCCCTCCGCCCGCCCTTGTTCTTTTGGGGGGTTTCTTTTGGGACGCCATGGGGCGTCTGTGGGGGGGGGGTACTGTCAGTACTGTCAGGATGGTGGGCCAGTCTCCATCCTTACACCTTGTGGTTCCCTGGGCTGCTGCGTTCTCAGGTGTTTTGGGTTTTGGGTAATTACGGTGCATATATTAGTTTGTGTGGGTGTGGGTTTGAGTGTCGGGTCATTTGTCGATTTACCTGGTGTGTCGTGTCCGTGCTTGTGCCACAGCCTACAAGTGTTAGGAGTCGTGAGTACTGCCCTGTCTTAGTTATTTGTGTTTCACGACATATTAAATTATTTATTAAATTTCAACTCGTGCCTCCGAGTGTTCTGCCTGTCTGCATCTCCGGGTTCATCCAACACCGCACCAGATCGTGACATTGTGTTGTGAATTAGATACAATTTTTTATTTTTTTATCTGTGTTTGCAAATGTCAAGAAGTTGCAACCAAAGAGGTGTTATGCCATGGTACATGTTTTAACATGTTTATTCATCAAAATTGTTTCTGCATCAAATACCCACAACTTTATTCTTTCATCTATAAAATAACAAATGTTCAAAGCATCTCAATGACAGCCCACTAGACAGAAATGTCTCAGAATGTTAAACAAAAGCTGTCACCTTTGTCGGTTGGACGACCATGGTGAGCACAATTTAATTCATACTGTGGTTTCAAGAAGCTCTTTATACGACTGAATGAAATTAAGGAATGAAAAAAATACCTTTGCAGGATGGGAGAGTGCGAGGAAGTGAAGGTTCAACGCAATCTGCTGGCTTCCTTAGATAACTTTTACTATTTGGCTGGTTTTTTATGTATGTGAATGTTTTTGTACAGTGCCCTGAGACAACTTTTGTTGTGACTTGGCAATATATAGACTGAACTGAACTAAATACTTTTGGTCACAAGATGTCATCAAATAGGACAGTGTTGAAAAAGCTTAGAGTAATTAACCCTTTTTCGAAACAAGCTTAAGTGCTTCAGAAAACACTTTTTTGGATGCTTCAGAAAAGCTTAATCTCCCCATCACTAGTACTTGGCTTCTAGATGTGGAGAACAGGTAAGTCCAAGAGGATCCTTCACAAATCAGGATGGTTGGTATCTAATGGTCCAGCGGAGAAGAAAACACTTCAACAGTCCTTTATACTCCTGGAGCTCATCACAGGAATAGGGCACAGCTTTTGCTCAATTGGCCCAGCCACTCAGTGACCTGCAGATGGAAAAACACTGGAATCCCTCCACACCTATCTTCTGTGAGAGTAAATGCAGTGTATTTATGGGAAATTTGGATTGGAAGAATGGGAGAGATTAGATTAGGAAAAAGAAAGAGAAAGTGAAAGAGAAAGAGAAAGAGAAGAGAAGAGAAGAGAAGAGAAGAGAAGAGAAGAGAAGAGAAGAGAAGAGAAGAGAAGGGACAAGAGCGGAGAAGAGAAGAGAAGAGAAGAGACAAGAGCGGAGAAGAGAAGAGAAGAGAAGAGAAGAGAAGAGAAGAGAAATTATTAATAAGAATAAGATTTGAACACAATGGATTTATGGAAGAAGCAGGTAAAGATAATGGATGGATGGATAGATTTAATAGTACACTATGAGGAATAAACCAACATGAAACAGGAAGTCGTCAACATTGTGGAGAGACTGAAACAATAAAGCATGTGATTTTAGTTTGTCAACGATATGAGAGTGAGATAAGATGCATGATGGGGAATTTAGAAAGATTGAAGAAACATTCAATGTGCCCTTGAGCAAGGCCCTTAACCTCCACCATCTGCTCCCCTGGGCACCCTAGATCAGGGGTCACCAACCTTTTCGAAACTGAGAGCTACTTTGTGGGTACGGAGTCATACAAAGGGCACCAGTTTGATAAACTCCAGAAATAACAAAGCGTAAATTGAAAAAAATGTATAATAAACATATTTTTAAGAACATATTTTTAAGATAGACATTTTCTAATATATATAAATACAAAAAAAGAATAACAACTGAATAAAATAAAATTTTAAATGCAGCTTAGTAGTGAGTTGTGCTATTTTTAGAACAGGTCCGAGGGCACCTCAAATGGTCCTTGGGGGCACTCGGGTGCCCGCGGGCACCACGTTGGTGACCCCTGCCCTAGATAGTACCGGTAGTCATTTGCTCCACACAGCAGTGGCAGCACGGTGAGCTGTGGTTGCATCAGGAAGGGCATTCAATGTAAAATCAATTGCCAAGTCTTTGTGCAAGTTAGTTCGCTGTGGCGACCCCTAAAGAAGGGAGCAGCGGATAGTTGAAAGAAAAAAAAGGTGGAACATGTCACAAATATACTATAAAATGAGTTGTGAAGTAAAAATATTGAAAAATTAGTTAGTTCTTCAACAAAACAAAGCTGATTAATAGAATATGATTATGGACAACATACACACATGCACAAGATAATTATTAGATAGACATTCTGACCCACACTCCAGACCAATAGGTGGCGGTAATACACACCAAATGTTGTTGAACTCAGGGTCACTGTCCCAGAATAGACTATATGCACGGGTAGCGGTGACGTACTTCCGTTAAAATATAACCCACGTCCGCCCAGTCCTATCCACTGCCGTTGTTGTTAGCGTTAGCTCCTAGTAGCTGACCATGACAATAATAATAATAATAATAATAATTGTCTAATCTTGTCATCTGCGTATGTTTCCCATACACAGACGAAATTCGTCTCTGCATTTAACCCAACCACCTACCAGGTGGTGCAGTGAGCAGCCATAGAAGGCGCTCGGGGAGCTGGAGAAATAGGTGTGCACTCATAGACACCCCAAGGTGTGTAGTGGCCGGGACGCGAACCCGCGTCCTTCGGGTCCCAAGTCAAACGCCCTAACCACTACACCATCTTGGCTCCTATGACAATGACCCGAAACGGGAAGCGGCTGCGAGCTACTGGCACTACACGTGAGTGTAGTGTGTGTCCACCAACCGGTGGGTACAACTGTTCCATTTCCCTGCCGAGGAGGGGTTAGGGCGACAATGGATCGTGGCTATCTGAAGGGAAAATGTCGCTATAGATTTATGTATGTACAGATTTATTATTTGTGTGTATGTCGATGTTTTATTTATTGTATTTACTTATTTTTGTTCGTGTCATTTCTGCTAACCGGAAGTGCACCACCCGGGTAATGAATGCGGAAGTGCTGGAACGGGAGTCCGTGGCATAGTCTTTTGCACAGTACCTTTGACAGACCCAGCACCCTGCTATTACAGATGTCCATTCTCGCTTCACAGACTAGTGCTTCCTCTAAAAGTAAATAAAGTCTAATAAAGTCCAGTTGATGCTGTATTGAACGCCTTTTTTGATTTCCTCTAAAAGCCACTGCAGAGAATTATATGTTTTTGATCTGTTTGGTTTAAAAAAGGAAAACACTTTGAAAACAGTCTGATAAAACTGGGGCAACCCCTTTAACTTTAAAAGGCCAACATTGGTTAGAAACAGAGAAGCATCCAGCCCCAACCTGCTCACACATCTGAGAATGCAGCTGGCCACGTCCCTCCACACAGTGTCAGAAGGTCCTGCCAGGTACTCCTGGAGGTATTCAAAAAGTGGCCATTCTGCTGGCCAGGTGGACAAGGCCCTGTCCTCCCTCCTCTCTCAGTAAGAACAGGATCGACTGTGGCACCCAGTGTTCCCAAAAAAATATACTGTAGCATCTCAGACTGTATTTTTAGTAACAGGTCTGGGGGTGGGTCTAAAACAAATAGTGTGTGCCACAGTTGTGATGCACCTAGGTTGTTTAACACTAGTACTCTGCCTCTGTAGGACATTTTAGAGTGCAGCCATTTCCATTTTTCCAATTTATTCTTGACCTTCTGTTCCACATTTACCCAGTTTTTCTGTACTACAGCCTTATCCTCTAGATAGACACCGAGATATTTAAGATCATCTCTCTTCCACAGGAGGTTTTGAGGGAGAACTGGGAGCCCTTCATTCAGGCCACTCAACCACGGCGAGGGCTGTGCTCTTTCCCCAATTCACCCTTGCAACAGACAGGGTGGAACAACTCTTAGTGACCTCGTTTAGTGTGTCATCGTCTTGTTGGTTTTTTTTTAAATAAAAACAACAACGTTGTCAGCACAGGTGGATAAAACTATATTACTATTAAAACCAGGTAAAACAAAACCATGAACACTAGAATGGATCTACTGAAGGAGGGGTTCCAGGGAGAGCGCATAGAGTATTCCCAAGAGCGCACCGCCCTGCCGAACACCTCTACACACCCTAAAAGGAGCACACAGGCTACCGTTGACCTTCAGCACACCCTCAACATTACTGTATAACACCTGGATCTTGGCTAAGAAATCAGCGCTGAAACCGAACTCCTCATTTGTCTCTATGTGTCCCTGTGATGGACTGGAGACCTCTCGCACAGTGATAGCTGGACATGAGCACCAGTGACCCAAAAAGGAAGAAGTGGGTTAAGATAATGGATGGATGGATTTATTTATTCTGGATAATATATAGGAAAAATCTCCTTAAAGTATTAGGGCACACAGGTGAAGCCCTTCTATTTCCAGACTCCATAAAAAGAAGTTCCTCTGTCATAAAGTGGTGAAACTCCAACACAAGCATGCACACCAATTTTGGAGATCCATTTATTTTTTATGTGTGCTGATGAAGTTCGCCAAAACTCAAATCCATTTCCTGAGCCAGTGAGGCTTTAGAGGTCATTGGTGACATCATTCGCCTGTAACAAAACAAGCCTCGGTGTGTGCTTCACTTAAGACTTCCGGGATTTCTCAACACATGCTCCAAAGCTTCGGCACAGGAGGACCCATCACTACAGCAAACATTCAATCATTGTTTGACTTTAACCATGTGTGCTTTCTGTGAACGGAAATTCTAAGTTTACTAATGTATCAAAATAGAAAGGCTTTTAAACCAGCCCATGTAGGAACACGTGTTTCTTTCACCGCAGGCAGAACATGATTTTTGAGAAAAATATTTCCTTGGATCAGTACAATATCTGAGTTTGTTAGTAAAATCTAGCTGCAGCAGTTTCATGATGAGGGTCTTGAAGTTGTTCATACTAAACAGAACCACATTGTATGTTAAAATTTAGCAGGCATCATATCAGAATGTGCCATCTAGAATCCTAGATGAACAGCTAGGTCTGTCACAATAACACATTTTGCTGTGCGATTAATTGTCTCAGAAATTATTGCAATAAACAATAATATTCTTTGAAATTTTACATTTTGTAATTATTGTCAAATTTAAGAAGAAATATTGGTTTATTTTTGTGTGTAGTACCTTTTTTGACCACTGGCTGGCAGTGTAAGACTGTTTGAACCGAAGGATGGATAGTGAGAGAGTGAGCAACATGTCTCTTTAAGAAAAATGGGAGGGAGGCAGTGGTTAATTTAAGCCGGATCCTGCCAGAACAAGATCCAGGAACTCTCTTATTCTGACCTCATGCATTTTGGAAACTGTTCGCTCCGATCCGGCAACTCAAATCTTCGCTCTTAAAAGTCCAAAGTCATCTCACAGTTTTTATTTGAATTATTTATTTAAAGTACAACAAGAGGAAGCGTTGCCCAGTTGCTGGAGTAGATATTACTGCTGCAGCAGGCGCACCAGCTCACGCACACACTCCTGCACAGCAGAGACACGGACCGCATGTCCAGCGATAATGAGCGTCTTCATCCACCTTCAGCTGTGCGCCCTGCAGACAGTGCACTTTTACACACAGGAACATTTCCAGACAGCTCTGCAGAGTGCAAACACAACTGCTGATGTGTCGGAACTCCTGCATACATTTCAGAGATTATAAATAAAAAAGCTTCCAGTGCAAGAAAAAAAAAAAAACTAGTGAAATGTTTGATGTGTTATTCATATTCCATCACGTTACAAAACAACGGCACTAATTTTTCAAAATAACAGTGATCAATTGTCAAAAAGACAGTCCAATTTACTTTCATAAAATAAGTGGATGGATGGATTGTCCTTAGCTGGACAACAGAGAATTGAAGCACCTGAAGGCAGTGGTAATCAAGATTGGAGCAGAACATCATGCAGGACTGGATTCAGCTGAGAAGAGTTCGGGTCGGACAGTGAAGTGTGTGTGTGGGTGGGGGGGGTGGGGGGGGGTTAGGACACGACATAATCGTAGCTGCTGAGATGTTGTTGTTGCTCTCTAAAATAGTAATTTCAATTCAACCTGTATTTATACAAGTTGTTAGTCTCATTGAGCCTCAAGGATTCGTTTACAAGAGAGACCTGTTTTTAATCAGTTTAATCAAATGTTTACAGATGTTTAACATCTGTAGGGGAGGACCCCGCACCCCCCGCGTTATTTGAAGTGGGACCAAGTGTTATAGGTTTCAGAAAGCTCCTGCTGTGGATGAACCAAGCTATGACTATTTTCAGTTCATATTTTTGTTCTTGTTTAGTCCAGGTGTGAAATGCATATTTATACACACAATCTGTTTTAAATCAACATGTCATTTTGACAACAAGAAACAAGGACTGAGACGTGAATCATGCTGATAAATGATTGTGCTGATGAATGATGATATCAGTGTCTACCATATTCTAACAAAACACTGAAACACTTTACCACTTGCTCTTGCTGAGGAGGTCGGATGCTTTTCTCCTCCTCTCCCTCCCCCGCTTTGCTTTGCTGCTTTGTCATGTCTGTGAAACTGCTCCTGAGCCTCTCTCTACACATCTTCTGAACCATAATTTTGTGAATCTGGTCAGTTGGTCTTGCAACACAATGGACAACATTTTTGAGATAAGCTTCAGGTGAGCTGAACTGCCTGGACGGCACGTATGTAGCTGGATATGTCTCTGGAGGAAGTGGAATGGGATGTGTCTATCTCTGCTGTCCATCGAGGGCGCTGAAACTGCATATAATTGGATTTATGATAACAGGTTTCCTGTTTTTGGAATTGTCTGGTTCCTGGAATATCAACATACAAAGAAGATGGCTGCAGTTAATCTGACCTGGTAACGCTGCCGCCTATGTGAAGGTTTGCTCCGTGACTCGAGCATCCAGACTCATTGCTTAGCGGACTGGATCGCAAATTGGATGTGATTTATGAGAATTGCAGGCCATATGCAGCCCTAGGACTTGCTGGCATGATGGAGCAAATCCACTTCATTTGGACCTTTCAGAATCTACGTGAGGTCAGCAAAGACTCAAGGCAGATATTCAGGTCTCTCTTGTAAATGAGTCCTCGAAGCTCAATTGGATTAACCTGTCTAAATAAAGGTTGAATGAATATAAATTGGAGTTCTGCCTGACTTCAAAAACAAACGTTGTTTATCTGAATTTGACTCCCTTGGCTGACCTTGCAGGCCACCTTATCTCGATTCGCCTGGAGGACATGTAATCTGACACTCTACTCCCTCCTCTTCCCATCGAGTAATTCCAACTGATCAACCTGAGGGAACCAGCTGAATAAATGTTGTGTCATCATTTCATGACTCTTGGATTCCCATTGACATTGTCCAAGGCCACTGCCCGATATCCTTCGAGAAAGTTTACGAATCTCACCAGAGGGAACTGGCTGATTATTCCATCCTTATCAGAACTCCTACAGAGCCCTCGAGAGCGTCCTTGGATACCCTCACCACTCTCGTCTACTCCCCCCTCTGCAGAATGTCTATGTCACCATGTGCTTGTATGCGTGAGTTTTTTTTTCAATATCAGTCTTTCTTCTCAGCCAAGAAGAAAGAGTTTGGTTGGAATTTTTTGCCTCCAATTCCTACATGTGTCCAATTTAACTACTTTTTTGACAGTCTAAACAGATCTCACTTGTAAATGAGCCTTCGAGGCTCATTGTGATTTATCTGTCTAAATAAAGGTTAAATTGAAAGAAAAAAAAGCCATATAAACTACCGTATTTTCCGGTGTATAGGTCGCACCTTTTTATGTTTTTTTTTTCAAGGCCTGCGACCTATACTCAGGTGCGACCTATATATGGCTTGTTATCACTTTCGGTGAAACAAATTTTTAAATCCAGCTCATTTCACAATTACGTTCATTTATTAAGGAAAAGTTCAGCTCAGACATATATTTGCTATAATTTTTATCAAACAAATAATTGTTTTTAAGTGTTAATCTTCTTAAAAGCCTTGCTGTGCGCTCCTGTGGCAGACATTTGCAGCAGAGCTAAACGTAGGTGCGACCTATACACCAGTGCAACCTATCTAGGGATTTTTCCAATCTATTGGTGACAATTGGACAATGCGACCTATACACAGGTGCGACCTACCAGAGAATACTGTACTTAACAACCATATGTTTTAAATTTTGCTTTGTTTTTGTTTTTTGTGACATGGAGCTTTTCAGAAATAAAGTTGTAGCCAATTTTTCACTTGCCCACACTTTGTGCCCTAAAACCCAAAACAACGATGAAGCAGATTTACCAGTAAACATCATTTGTCACGTGACGGTGGTGTTTGATACAAGCTCCGACACAGTCTTATAAATCACTCTACTTCAGGAAGAATAACACGAGCACCAAAGTCTCCGTATCGTTTGTCCATCACTAGTCTCATGTCTTCCAGTGTTTTGAGTCTGAGTTTCCTTGTTAATTTAGTTTTGTTGCCACATCAACCTTTTGGTTTTAGTTTAATAAAATTAAGTTGTTTTAGTTTAACTTAGAGCCCGTCGTGTCCGTCTGCACTTGGGTCCAATTCTTCACAAACCAAAAAGTTTTAACATATTTTCTCACAACTTAGAGAGTCAGAGTCAGAGTCAGAGAGAATTTATTGTCATTTGCACCGCATGTAGTACATGTGTTGAAAACGAGATTATGTACACAGGGTCCCAGTTACATCCAACAACAAATGCAAGAGAAAAACAATAATAACATCTAGGATTAACTAAGAGAGACATCAGCTAGTAATACACTAAGCCCTAATGTAGTAGAAAAACATCATTATAAACAGCAGCACGAACATGAGTCATTATGAGCAGATGGTCACAGATGAACGCAGCAACAAGAAACAGATCAGCATCAGCATGATGTGACATTTTGCAGTGTTTATTCTTATTATTTATTTATTCATGAGTCTGACAGCCTCAGGGTAGAAGCTGTTCCTCAGTCTAGTGGTTCTACATTTGATGCTCCTCAACCTCCGTCCCGAGGGGAGTGGTGCAAAGAGTGAGTGTGCTGGGTGAGTGAGGTCTTTCATGATGCAGGTGGCTCTTTTTCTGCATCTGGAGGTGTAAATGTCTGTGATGGTGGGGAGACTGACTCCCACAGACTTCTGTGCAGCCTTCACCACTCTCTGTAGAGCTTTCCTCTCTGCAACTGTGCAGCCTCCATGCCACACGTTGATGCTGGAGCACAGGACGCTCTCCACTGCACACCTGTAGAACGAGGTGAGGACTGAGCTTCTCAGACCAGCTCGTCTCAGCCGTCTGAGGAAGTAGAGTCTTTGATGTCCTTTCTTGATCAGGCTGGTGGTGTTGTTGCTCCAGCTGAGGTTATCATTCAAGTGTACACCCAGGTACTTGTAGCTGGAGACCACCTCCACCGCAGATCCACCTATATACAGTGGGGTGTGGGTGTGTTTGTTCCTTCTGAAGTCCACAATCATCTCCTTCGTCTTCTTCACATTCATGTGAAGGTTGTTCTCTTTGCACCAGCTCTCCAGATGTTCCACCTCCTGTCTGTAGCTGGATTCATCATTATCTGTGATGCATCCCACCACAGCTGTATCATCTGCAAACTTAACAATATGACAGCCTGGATGTGTGGCTGTACAATCATATGTGAGCAGAGTGAACAGAAGAGGGCTCAGCACACATCCTTGAGGAGAGCCAGTGCTGAGGGTGATGGTGGAGGAGGAGAAGTTGTGGATCTTCACGGACTGTGGTCTGTTTGTTAAGAAGTCTAGTACCCAGTTACAGATGGAGGGGCTTAGTCCAAGTGTGGATAGTTTGTCTATCAGAGTTTGGGGGATCATGGTGTTGAAGGCAGATGTGAAGTCCACAAAGAGCAGACGCACGTATGAGTCCTTCTGATCCAGGTGGGTGAGAGCAGTGTGGACCACAGAGGAGATGGCGTCCTCTGTTGATCGGTTCTCGCGGTATGCATATTGATGAGGGTCCTCGCTGATGTTGACGGTTGTCTTGATGTGGGACATGACCAGTTTCTCAAAACATTTAGCGACTATCGGGGTGAGAGCCACCGGTCTATAGTCATTCAGACCAGTCACTGTGGAGCTTTTTGGGACTGGGATGATGGTGGCAGTCTTCAGGCAGGTGGGAACTGACTCCAGTGAAAGTGAGGTGGTGAAGACGTCAGCCAGCACCTCACAGAGCTGGTCCGCACATTCCTTCAGAACTTTCCCTGGGATGTTGTCTGGACCCGTAGCTTTATGAGGGTTGATCCTTCTGAGACTACCTCTCACTTCTGCTGCGGTCACTTTGAGGTGCTCCTCGTCTGGTGATGAGGTGAGCCTGGTGGTTAGTAGCATAGACTGGAAAATGGAGCATTTATGTTAGAATCTTTCAGACAGTTTTTAATTTTAATGGAAAAACAAATACAGATGTTTAAAAATCTGCTGTTGCGTATATATAGACAGAGCCCTAATCGTGTAATAAATATCCTGTGTGTCCTTAGCCTTTGGGCAATGAAAGCTCATGTCACAAGAAGCTTTGAGATTGTGACTCAGTTCAGACAGACTCACACACCTTCTGCCCACATGGCTGCCAGTAATTACAGCACATCGCTCACCTCCGGCTAACACACAAGTGTGAAACATGGCTGCTTCACTGAAAGCCAGTCTTAAAAAACCTGGGACAAATAATGAGAAAGAGATGTTGAATGACAGAGATGGTGTGTGTATAAAAATGAATGAGGAGGGAAAAGGTGAGAGGACGAAAGGAAAAGCTTCATTTAGCAGACAGAGTTTGAAACAGATGCAACACTGGCGCTGATGGTGACTGAAGTATCAAAGCTAGCAGTCTGCTGGGTGGGCTGAGACGGAGCTGCTGTTGCTGTTTGATCCATCACACAGCTGCTTGTTTGCTTCATAAAAGCTTTGGAGAAGCCTCTGGGTGCCGGGAGGAAGTGAAGCGAGGTGGAGAAGATTTCTAATCTCTTTCTGCCTCCCTCTTTCTCTCTGTCAGGTTCCCTTCTTGTCAGCCGCTCATCTTGTACAGTGTGTGAGAACTACTTTCAGCACCGCAGGATGGAAACTGGTGTACTGATGGGACAGAGTGCATGCAAGCATTTGCTCTGCAAACGTGCACAGATTTGTGCTCATGCTTGGATTTAAATCCTGGTTGATGCTTCCCAAACATCCAGATGGTTCTTTTTGACAGATTAAAAAAAGCAGATGAAAGAGGAATAAAAACGAGCTGAGCGTTATCGTAGTAGCTGATCTCTTTGTCCATCACAGGAGGGAGATCAGTGAGAAGATCCTGAAGGAACAGCAGAGAGCTGTCAAAGATGTTTTCACTGAGAAAACAACAATAATAATAATAATAATGAATTCAATTTATAACGCACTTTTCATTAGTGAAAATCTCAAAGCGCTACACACATTGAATGCTACACACATTCATACACCGGTAGCGGCAGACTACCATGCAAGGTGCTTTCCAGTCCTGCCGGAACCACCAAATAGTACAAGCCGCCTCACCAACACTTTACACTAAGGCACACACAATTTGATTAACTACTAGGAAACACCTCAGGAACAAATCAGGAGATAATGGGTAATTAACAAGCACAGGTGGTCGTCAAGTTACGGCGGCCTCGACTTACGGCAATTGGATGTTACGAAGGCATCATATTAATAAAAATATGAAATAAAATAAAAAATAATTATTTTTGGGGGGGTGGGGGTTAAATGTTCTTGATTTCATGTGTACAGCACTTTGTTGCAGCTGTGGTTGTTTTAAATGGCTTTATCAACAAAGTATTATTATTATTTTTATTTTTTTAAGCCGATTTACGCAGTTTCCGCCAGTTTCCGCCAGTTTTCGGTTGTCAGGTTTTGGCAGTGCCCGCCAGTTTAGCCAGTTAGCTCCAGCCTCGACCGCCGGCTTCGGACGGACCGTGTCCGATCAGAGGTTCCTGCGCTCGGATACATGAGCTGAGAGCTGAACGGCGGGTTTGCGGAGGGACGGATGGACTAAGGAAAAACGATGCTGTGGACCGCGTGAAGAAGCAGACAGCGATCCGGACCGGAGTAGCAACGAGATAACATGCTAACAAGCCTTGCTGTAGGATGGGCGCGTGGGGTGGATGGTGTCACTGAGGAAACGGAGCCGACGGGCAGCGGAGAGGCCAGTTGCGGCTGGGAGCTCGCCTCAATGTCAGCCTGGCAGCCTAACGCCAAAAATACACTACAAGCGGCTCCGCTCCGCAGGTCGCAGCTGTGCGAGTCCAATTTCCACTTCATCCGCTCAGCTCAGGTCCGCATGGATGCGCCGCTCTGGGACGCATGTTCGGGAATTGCGAGATCGCGTGATAAATCAAGTGATAAATAATTAAGTCAGAACAAAACAATTCATTCGGTGGAAGAAGGAGAACAACTGTAGATATTGCTGCCTTGATATTCTCTCGTAAATGAGCAACAGGACATGGTTTGAGCAACAGGAAGTGATGTATTACATTTCAGAATAAAATACTTTATTTATTTATTTATTTATTGTATTGCGTTTGTAGGCGTAGTCATAAATGATAGTTTGACAGCATTTTTGTACAAATAAATCCGTATAGAGCTAGGATTAGTCCGCCCGTGGTGATTTTATTTTGTAAAAACGGATGTTGTGCTTGTTCCTTTTCCTGTTGGTGCGACGTAATCTTTAAAAGTTGACTCCGGCACAGCTCCGTCATCCGGCAGAAATAGAAACATTTCTAATTTTGACGGACTGCCGTCTGCTCTCCGCTGCTCGCCGCCGCCGTGTGGAGCCAGTGTAAATTCTGTCATTGATTATAATGGGTGCGTATTTGCTGCGGAGGTCGGACCGGAGCGGGGCGGAGCCGAAACGTGTGTAGTGTATTTTTGGCATAAGATGTTGTCTGGACACTGAGCTAACATGCTAAAACGCGGAGAAACAGCTGCGAGGACCTTTTGGAGGGACTAAAATGCTAATGTGGTGCGGCCTAACATGCTAACATGGAGGGGCTAACGCTAACGCGGCATAGCTTGTTGGACGGACACTGCGGAGAAATGGCTCCCAGTAAGTTATTAACTCTTTTTCCCTTCATGATGGCTCCAAAATGTATGGAGTTAACATGCTAACAGTCCTTCCTGTAAACAGTTTGGACCGGGAGGAGAAGCACGAAGCTGCGGAGCTCAGACGTGCAACGAGCTAACGTGCAAAAAGACGAAGACAGGCTTGACCAGCTCAAAGTAAGAAATTAACTTTGTATTTTTTTAGCCCTGGACTGTATGTGTTTTGTGATAATTATGTAGGGTACTATGTTAGGATAGGCGAAGTGCTTGGTAACTTGGTAACTGTTTTGTACCGTACATGCAGTCGTGGGCACATGAACGCTAGATAGCGCTAAAGCGCTAATCTGCTTACAGTGGACCTAAACTTTTTGTCAGCGTTTTTGTGGATTGACTAACTTTTATAATTCATAAGCGGATTTGTGCTATTTTTATTTAAAATGCAGTACCGCTAATAACTAATTATCTATCAGTAAAAACCAATAAACTTATTTACAAGCTCTTATGCTGCTTGTTTTACCTTTTTCCCCACCGTAAAGAGCAGAGAGGAGGGAGGGTGTGAGGGGGAGCAGAGGGGAGAACAGACTCGGATCTACCATGTAGGTAAATGATGCCGTTGCCTGGGGATCCCATCAGCATGGGGCCCCGGCCCCGCCGCGCCCCGGCCAGTCACCTACATCCCTAACATTGATCCTGCTTGTTAATGTACATTTAACATAAAAATAATTATAGTTACGATGAAAACGATCATTAAATACGCAATAAAAAACGGTCGATTTCTTTATCCCCCTACTAAAAATGGACTATTCCATCTTGACATCTTCCGGGTCAGAGGTGAACTCAGGGGCTAATTCTGTGGCTAGCTGGCTGCGCTCGGTCTCTTCATAAATCCGCAGAGAACCCCGCTGTTTCAAGCCAAATTAACGTGGCCGGATGATTTTATTGTGTGTTTTGTGTTGACCATTCGACGGTGAGTCGTTATTTTTATGTATTTTAGTTACTTTTCATTAAATCTGTTGACTACCTATAGACGCTAACTCTGTGTCCAGCTGGTTGGTTGTGCTGGGTTTCTTGGATAAATCCGCAGAGAACCCCGCTGTTTCAAGCCAAATTAACGTGGCCGGATGATTTTATTGTGTGTTTTGTGTTGACCATTCGACGGTGAGTCGTTATTTTTATGTATTTTAGTTACTTTTCATTAAATCTGTTGACTACCTATAGACGCTAACTCTGTGTCCAGCTGGTTGGTTGTGCTGGGTTTCTTGGATAAATCCGCAGAGAACCCCGCTGTTTCAAGCCAAATTAACGTGGCCGGAGTATTTTATTGTGTGTTTTGTGTCGACCATTCGACGGTGAGTCGTTAGTTTTATGTATTTGGGTTACTTTTATGTATAAATGCGGTGGCGACACACCCGTGTATTTGAGATTTAAAAGTGGTTTTAGGGATTAAAAGTTCATTCTATTTTTTGTTAATTTCGTGGCCGAATAGAATATATGTACGTAAAGTATTAAATAAATCCTTTGATTTTTGTAATTTCATCCTTTTAGGATCATTTTTGTTACTTTTCAGTTGGCAGTGTAGTGCAAATTTTGCATAACGCTGCCGGCTATATATAAATATATATATATATAATATATAAATATATAAATAGCGGATTAGATTAGCTTCCCCTAATTTTCATAAGACATTTGTGCTTTTGAAATTGTGGACCTAAAAAAATTAATAAGCGTTTTAGAAATTGTGGAACTAATTTTTTAATTAGCGTTGCCCACCACTGCGTACATGTACGTGTATAAGTGGCGGCTCGGGTGTTTTCCGACTTACGGCAATTTCGTGTTACGAACGGCTACAGGAACGGAACTCGTTCGTAAGTCGGGGACCACCTGTACTTACTGGGGAACACAGCCAAGCTTTATTAGGGGACTACTGGCTAGTTACCTTGTAAATGAAGAGGAACTAATTGAGAACTAATGGGTAGTTACGAAGGAAATCAAAGAGAAATGAATCAGGAGCTGATGGGTATTAAACCAGTACTTACTGGAGAACACACAGCCAATTCTTATTAGGGGTCTACGTTTTAGGAACAACCCAGTAGGTAATGGTCTGGTAGTGATTAAGTAATGATTGGTTCCTCAGTAAGTACTTGTACTACTATGATGCTGCACTACACCAGTGAACAAAATTATAGCCAGGCAATGATTTGGTACTTAGTGACTGTCAGTCATAGTTAAGATGACACCAGTACAAGATTATGAAATTGCTAATCAGTGGTAAGAATCCAGTAAAATCACTAGGAAACTGTTTTTTGACGATTAAAAGCTGTGACCTCACTGGTGCAGGGTTTATTCAGAACCCACATGGAGAAATGTTCCTCTGTTTCTGTGGCAACAAACCAGTAGTCTCCTAATAAGGCTTGGCTGTGTATTCCCCAGTAAGTACTGGTTAACTACCCATTAGCTCCTGATTCGTTCCTGGGGTGTTCCCTAGTAGTTAATCAAATTTTGTGTATCTTATTGTACAAGTAAAGCATTTCCCAAGCCTCAGCAGAAACAGTTCGTTTGTATTTGATGACATACTTTGCAGAGACACTGTGCAGATCTAGTTCAAACATATTTCTAGAAAACATGCACTAAAGCTGACTCAGCATGAAGTTAAGAAAGCTAAGATGCTCGTAACTTTTAGACTCAGAAGTCTGTTGTGTTTCCCACATCAGTGCAGGTCTTTCCAACATTTCACTAGCAAGGACCACGCCACAAGATATAAGTTTAAAGATTTATTGATTGAAGTAAAAAGGGGGGGGAGGAGGGGAAGGGTGAGGGAAGGGGTGAGTGGTAGGCAGGAGAGAAGGGATGAAGGGATGAAGGGGTGAAGAGATGAATGAGGTGGGTGAGATCCGCCGAGGAGGATGCTGATGGGCTTAGGAAGTGAAGACTCGAGTGGGGATATGTCTTCGGGAAGCTGATCATCTTAACGTTTCCCGGCCCGCGTATGATCCCCCGGCGATACCTGTAACATTAAGAAACAAGAAAGGGGTTAATTCGACACATAAGGGCAAATACGATGAAGGGTAAGGGTGGGTGGGATTGACGAAACGCAACAGACAGAACTGCTCGCAAGCGAGGAATATATAGGCTACTTGGATAATTGAAGGTGTGGTTTGAGGCGTGGTCCTGCTCCTGAACCTAAGTTAACACGTTAACTCCATTTCACTAGCAAGGACCACGCCACAAGATATAAGTTTAAAGATTTATTGATTGAAGTAAAAAGGGGGGGGAGGAGGGGAAGGGTGAGGGAAGGGGTGAGTGGTAGGCAGGAGAGAAGGGATGAAGGGATGAAGGGGTGAAGAGATGAATGAGGTGGGTGAGATCCGCCGAGGAGGATGCTGATGGGCTTAGGAAGTGAAGACTCGAGTGGGGATATGTCTTCGGGAAGCTGATCATCTTAACGTTTCCCGGCCCGCGTATGATCCCCAAAAGAGTCTGGTAAATTGGACTGAACTAAGGAGAGAGTGGGCTTGAAACAAGTCATTAACGGATATTTTGAATATATGAACGATAGGCTAGTGAAGACCAGCTACCTAGGAACTGAATGGTTTGATCCGAGATACCTTGACTAGAAGTGGATGAGGCTGCGCCGATGCGGAACGATGGGTTGAGTAGTGATATAGGCTGATGAATACCAGCTACCTATGATCTGAATGGTTTGATCCGAGATGCCTTGACTAGAAGCGGATGAGGTTGCGCTGATTCGAACTGAATGGTTTGATCCGAGATACCTTGACTAGAAGTGGATGAGGCTGCGCCGATGCGGAACGATGGGTTGAGCAGTGATATAGGCTGATGAATACCAGCTACCTATGATCTGAATGGTTTGATCCGAGATGCCTTGACTAGAAGCGGATGAGGTTGCGCTGATGCGGAACGAATGGGTTGAGTAGCAATATGCCTAATTTTAACGGGACTTAGCGAAGATGACGGGAGAACCAAAGAGAATTGCTGGATTTCCTTACTCTGAAATGAAGAGTTGATCGTGAGGAGAAGCATTAGCTGCATGTCGGGACTGAACGTACTTATAAATAATTTCGTATGGGCTAGGGAAAGAATTAAGAAGTTTTTTGATTGATTGATTGCTTCTTCGCAGAGTGAAATTCAATGTGTAGTGACTGTGACAGGAAATGTCAGACAGGCAAGGGCAAAAGAGGTTGGAGCGAAGTCGAAACACGGAGGAAGCCAAAAAGGCTAAGAGGAACATGGTTTCTACAGTTCGGTCTATGAAATTTGAAAAGAATAACCTGAACGCAGAGTGTTCATACATCTACTAAGGAGATTGGATGTTAGAGGGAGATGCTGAGTGATGCAGTTCAAATCTTGCTTTTACATCCTTTAATGAGCATGTTAACGTGACAATGTGAAATGGAGGGGCAGGTTATGCCTTCTGAGATCCTGAAGAAGAAGTTTATGCCAAGTTGAGCATGTTAACGTGACAATGTGAAATGGAGGGGCAGTTGAAGCCTGCCGAGATCCTGAAGAAGAAGTTTATGCCGAGTTGAGCATGTTAACGTGACAATGTGAAATGGAGGGGCAGTTGAAGCCTGCCGAGATCCTGAAGAAGAAGTTCATGCCAGCTAGGTGGGACCGGACGGTGGAAGTACGAATGTTGAGGGCTAAGAGGGAGTAAGTAATGAAGAGGCAGATGGAAGTTGCATCGAAAGACTGAAAGGGGAGGATGTAGGCTGCGTGAAAAGATTTAAATCGATTCCTGTCTGTCAGGTAGACTAAAAGGGTGTGAGGGGCTAATTTGCGGAGAATTAGGTCTTGAGAAGAGAGGTGAAGATCTGATAACTGAGGATGTAGTTGAATTGGTTGAGGAATAGGGAGGAACCGGCGCAGGATGCGACTCTAAATGTTTCTACGACTGGCACGATACCAGAATAGATTAGGATAGACCCTTTTGCCCTTTCGTGGCCCCAAAAGAGCAGAGATGACGATGGGACAGAGTTCGAAAAGTACAGAAGAAGGACTGCACGAGACGCACAGGAAGGAGTCGAAGTCGGGCGGCCACACGCCGACAAACCACCCACCGCCGCAGTAGCCGCCGAAACGACGGAAGGAGCCGCATCGGTGAAAAGCAGAATGACCTCGGGGAAAGTAAGAAAAAACGTTAAAGAAGAAAGAAAGGTTGTACCAGGATGAGAGAAAATGGCGCCACAGGCGCAGTTCCATATTGCATAAGTGGTCAACGACGAGAGAACCGCGAAGAGAAAAGACGCCAGCTAATTCAGAAAAGAGATGGGATAGAAAGGATCAACCCTGCGGAATGATACGGACGGCGTAGAACGGACGCCCGAGAAGAGAAAGCAGCCACAGCGCGGAAAACTGGTCAGACAGAATCAAGGCAACGCAATTAAATGCCAGACGAAATGAGCAGAAAACGGGCAGCACATTGATACAGCTGCGGCAGACGGGAGAGCACCGAGACGACGATGATGATGATGTCGGTCAGCACCGTGCAACAGCTGTGGCAGCAGTAAGCACAGCGAAGATGAGAACAGAGAAGAAGGACGATGCACAGCACCTTGCAACAGCCGAGGCGGCGCGAAAGAGTAACGAAGATGACGAACGGACGAGGGACGAGGGGCCGCAGGGAAGGGGGGATGAAGGGACGAAGGGAGGAGGGACGAGGGGCTGCAGGGAAGGGAGGATGAAGGGACGAAGGGAGGAGGGAAGAAAGAATGAGGGACGAAGGAGGGGAATAGGGGTGAAAGGAAAGGTGCGAACGGAGGTCGCCAAAGGAGAGTGCAGAAGGGCATACGATACGAAAACCCTAGCACGGGGAGCCATCGAGAAAGGAGGCACGAGGCACGGGAAGAGCGGAACAAGTAGAGCAGCAGGGGAAGCTCCGATAAAGAGGGTGCGGGCACAGATGACGAACGGACGAGGGACGAAGGGCTGCAGGGAAGGGGGGGATGAAGGGACGAAGGGAAGAGGGAAGGAAGTACGAGAGGGATGAAGGAGGGGAACAGGGGCGAACGGAGGTCGCCAAAGGAGAGTGCAGAAGGGCAAGCGATACGGAGACCCCAGCACGGGGAGCCAACGAGAAAGGAGGCTCGGGAAGAGTGCAACAGGTAGAGCAGCAGGGGAAGCCTCGACAAAGAGGTTGCGGGCACAGGCGGTAACGCGATCGGGCCCCCACCGGGAGGGAGCTGATGCCATGACAGAAGGCCAGCGGACGGACGGAGCAGGCGTCGGAGGGTAAGCCGTGAGCGGTTGAAAAGAAGCTGAAACCAGAACGAAACAAAAGGAAGAAGGGAGTGACGTGGCGGGATGTGTGGCGATCATGTGAAGCCAGCGAAGGCAGGGACCGAGAGACAAAGGAAAAAGCCGAGAAAGGCCAGATAGAGAGGAAGCGGGTACAGGCTGCAACGCGACCTGGCACCCACTGGGGTGAGCAGTCGGCATGACAGAAGGGCCAGCGGTCGCCAGGAGCAGACGACTGAGCTCAGGGCTCGAGAGGTTGAAAAGGAGCTGACACCAGATCGAAATGAATGAAAGAAGGGAGTGTCGTGGAGGGATGGGCGGCGATTATGCGAAGCCAGCGAAGGCTGCGACAGAGATAACGGAAAAAGCTGAGAAAGTACTGATAAGAGGATGAGGGTACAGGCTGTAACGTGACCTGGCTCCCACTGGGGGGAGCTGATGACAAGACAAAAGGACCTGCGGTCGCCTGGAGCAGCAGTCCGAGCAGAAGCCGTGAGCGGTTTAAAAGAAGCTGAAACCAGATTGAAATGAATGGAAGAAGTGAGTGTAGATGGTGGGATGGGTGGCAATGTTGGGAAGCCAGCGGAGGCTGGGACAGAGATACAGTGGAAAAAACTGAAAAAGGTCTGAGGAAGTGGCAGCGGGTACAGGCGTAACGGGACCTGGCTCCCACAGGGGGGAGCCGCCGACATGACAAAAGGACCTGCAAACGCCCGGAGCAACTGTCTGAGCAGAAGCCATGAGCGGCGTAAAAGAAGCTGAAACCAGATTGAAATGAAAAGAAGGGAGTTTGATGGAGGGATGGGCGGTGACATTGTGAAGCCCGCGAAGGCTGGGACTGAAAGAAAAAGCTGGGGAAGTACAGACGGTGCCAGTGAACTAGTTACAACCACTCCTGTCAGCACTTCGATGGTAGAGCCAAGAAAGCTTAAGTACAAATGGAAAGCCTATTGAAACAAGTCTAATAGAATAATTCAACTGGTGACCGACTGTAAATAAAGAGCAGGGAAATACTCACCTGGGCACTGGAGACATCGAAACGGTAGCCACCTGAACAGTTAGATACTTTCACTATTTACTATTAAAGTCTATAATCCATCCAATCATATGAGCTAAAACACAAGGGAACTGATGTAAGAAAGCCATCTACTGCAACCATAAAGAGGTGGCGGGTACGGGCTGTAATGCGACCCGGCTCCCACAGGGGGGAGCTGTCGCCACAACGAAAATACTGCGGTGGATGACGGAATGACGTCACGGGAGACGTAGGAAGCGGAGGCGGAAGCCGGAACACAAGTCGTGGCCGCGGGTAGTCCAGATGACGGCGAAGTTGTTGACTCCGGAGGACGAAAAGAGATGAAAGAGTCTGAAGATAATGTCCGAACGGCTGAAAGGGACACCATTTAATCGGAGAGAGCACGTAAGGCTGGCGACGGTCCAGGGCTTGAGAAGCTTTCGTGCTGGATGACGCAGGAAGCGGAACGCTGAGAAGCGGACGTACTGAGATCCGGAGAGTGACGCCGAGGACCGAGGGAACGAGCATGTAGACTGACGCTACGAACTGGTCGACGACCGGAATAGATGCGGGTGGCAGAATGACCTTGGATGGGTGAGAAACTGGAGATGAAACAGCGTGAGACCGAATATGAGGACTGAAATACTTATCAGAGTTGGATGGAGCATGGAGCCCGACTGGTAACAGAAGGAGGGGACCCGTCGACGGTGGATGGAACGTCAAAGAGATCCTCCGAACCAGAGAGGTGGAGGTTGAACGCTGAAGCTCCGTCCATGGTGAGTAGAAGCGCTGATTGACGAAACGCAACAGACAGAACGGCTCGCAAGCGAGGAATATATAGGCTACTTGGATAATTGAAGGTGTGGTTTGAGGCGTGGTCCTGCTCCTGAACCTAAGTTAACACGTTAACTCCATTTTGTAGAATTTATTACATGATTTTGTGCAAAGCCTGTAGAACTCTGAGCAGAATTTTGTAGCTGGGTGAACACACAATACACTCATCCTACAGGGATAATCACTTGAGCTGGTGGAGTCTTGAAAGAGTTTTGGACATAAAAGCTCTCCCTGGGGAGTCCTAGAAAAGAACATCTCATCGAGCAGTAGCAGCAGAGAGTAACTTGATTTCCCGTTCTTCCTCACCTTATCATTTCCTTCCACCGGAGATCTCGGAGAGATTAACTGCCGATCTGCAACTCTGCAGGGACGTTGACTATCTAAATGAGCAACAGGAAAAAGAACACTGTGGATTGCGCACACTGAATAAACTTTAACGTTGGCGGGCAAAAGAGAATAAAACTGTCAGTCATGTTACAGTGCAACATTTTACTGGAAAAAAGCCTGTGTCTTTGTTTTCAGATGGTTGTGGACGAAGTTCTGATTTACTGTAGAACCTCCCATCTACTGAGTCAGTCCAAGAGGAGGTTCACAAACACCACTGGTTTGCCCACTGGCCAGTCAATGCATATTTAACAAGCTGTCTGCACCAACCCTGTGTTCAAGCTCCTCAAATCTTGGGTGGAAGATGGATTTTGTGTGCTGTAAGTGAAAAGTTAAACAAGCAGGGGAAATGGATGAAAGCTATTTTTCATCCTGCCTGTTCCAGTCGTGCATTTTCTAACTGAATGAATTTTAACGCCTCAGTCCAGAGCTGTAAATTGAGCACTTTTCACAAATGAGATTCAATCATCTGAGTAGAAGTGGCCTTTACTCTTAAATGAGAGTAAAATGAAATCTGCTTATCTTCTACAGTCTTTATCCCCTTGTATATTATGAGGGATTAAGTACTGGCATTGAACTGATGATTTTTAATGGAAGCACACATTGTATTGCACAAGGAAATCCCTCAGTGTTATGCTATCAAGCAAGAGGATAAACACTTTTTTTCTTCATATTTGCCCAAATGCGCCTGTATCAATTTACAACAGAAAGCAGCTTAGCATAAATCGACCGTCAGAAACTCTCCCCATCTGTAATGATGGAAATCTACTGTGGAACATAACCAGAGATATTACACTTTGGACTTAAATAATTCATCAGCAGCTTGCTGAATAACTTATAATTTCAGTCATGAATTATATTTAAGCAAGTCATTACAAGATATGAAGTCCAAAAGCAAACGGGGTGTTTTGCATGAAAGTTGTAAGCTTAAGCTGCGTCTTCATTTATAAACCCAAATATATCTGTCTTCACTCAGTCAACCATATTTTATTCTAATCTGCTTTAGGTACTTATTAGCAAACTGTTTCTGCACATACTGTACATCAAGGCTAATTAGTGGACTGATGTGTACACCTGCAGAACTGTACAGGTCCTAAGTTGTATTCCCCAGTTTGCAAACCAGTATAAACGTAAACCCCAATGACCCAACTCTACCGTATGTTTTCTGTGTTGTTGTTTCACTTAACTGAAGTTTAAAATTTAAATTAGATTTTTAGTTTAATTGTGATTAAATGGACCTACGTCATGGTTCAGTTGGTAGAGTTGTTGCCTCTCAGAGAAAAAGTTGCCAGATCAAATCCTGGAGGGGGGTGGCTTTCTGGGTGGAGTTTGCATGTTCTCTCTGTGCATGCTTCTCCGGGTAGTCCGGTTTCCTCCCACAGACCAAAAACATGCATGTTAGTGTAACCAGGTGAAAAATGGGTACATGTCACATGTATTTTAAACAAAAAAAAAACATGTTTTGCTTTACTTTCACCTACTGGTTGTAATTCTTGTTTTTGTCAGCATGTGGTGCTGTGGGTACAGAGAGGTCTAAAAGGACCGGAAATAGAGAAAAAACCCTTTGTTTATGTACGGTGGCACGGACTGGTAAAAACGGAAGAGAAGGACATTTTATCTGAGACTTGGTGAAGGAGACAACTCTGGCCACGTGAGAAGAGAATCCAAGTGTTCGGTAATTGTTGGAACTGAATTATCTTCCGTGAATGAAGCTATAGAGACAATGCTAATGTTTTATTTCTGTTTGTTCTCTCGTAGAGTGCCGCTGCCGTTTGTTATGCAGTAGTTTTCACGCTGTTAGATTTCAGCTGTTACGTGCAGCTGCATGCTGCTCTGTTGGGTGCTAACCGTGTTGTCGGTCCGCCATTTTATTTGAAGCTAAGGCTTGCTGCCGTTCGAAACACGGACTTTTTCTTGTTTTTTTTATATATATAACTCAGAGGGAATAGTTTATTTTTGAGAATAAAGAACCCCTTCTATTTGAAGCTTCGTGTGCTGCATTTATCCCGGTTTCAAATATTGGTACCAGGAGTGGGGTTCTCGTTTTTTTCTCTCTGCGAGTGCATGTATATGGCGGCGCAGCGGTAGCATTAGCAAACGGCAGTGGTGAAGAAGTGGCCTACACCTGAGTGGACGTGGGCATCGCGTCGGTGAGGAGGCATCTGTTTCGAGACCAGAGGGGGGACGTTGCTGAGCAGTCTGTGCTGGCGTGGTCGTGAAGGATTTCAGCCGAGGCGATCGTCAGACCAGAGCGCATTCCAGGCGGGAGAAGCATCGCCCAGCAGCGGTCTTGGAGCAGCCCAGGGACCTCCGGTGGACTCCGGACTTCGACCAATTTATCCTTTGCTATATAAATTTCTATTTACTGTTAATATTTATATTGACTGTTAATACTTCTATTGACTGTTAAGTGAACTGAAAAAAAATAATAATAATTTCAGAACATGTCTGAACAAGAGGGTTCCATAAACATTGAGATGGAGGGACAACAGTTAGCAGTGAATAATAACGAGGATACTGGACAAAATGACCTTGAACAAGCTGGGGTGTTACAACAACTAAGTGAGTTAGCCCGAAGGCAAGATGAAGTCATGACAGTCATATCATCACTAAATAATGAGCCTACCAGGTCTTATGTCTACGTACCCAGAGAAAGGCACATTTCACCATTTAGTGGAGACATTGACAAAGATGGGAGGAGTGTGGATGAGTTTATTGAAGAAGTAGAAAGGGTAATTTCTGCTAGAAACCAATCTGCACCCGAACAGTTTGATTTTGTGCTGTCGCTGTTAAGAGGCCCAGCTCTGGAAGAAGTGCGTTTACGCAAAGCTGATGGTGATGTTGTAAAAGACCTGCTTGTTTACTTAAAAGATGCATTTGGAGATAAACGTAGCGCTGCCCAACTTTTACAGAGCTTCTACAACTGTAAACAGAAGGAGGGTGAAGACATACGTGACTTTTCACATTCATTATCTCAGGCCTTTAGTTTGGTATGGAAACAGCATCCTAATTCCATGGGTAATGAGAACGCAGTGTTGAGAGACCAGTTCATTGAGGGCATCAGAGACCTCTCACTGAAACGAGAACTCCGAAAACATGTAAGAGGAAAACCTACATCCACTTTTATAGAGGTGCGTGAGGAGGCTTACTTGTGGTCCTTAGACCAAGCCCCTAGCACAAAAACGGTTAGGAGTAACGTGAATAACTGCCGTACTGTTAAAGCCGAAGCACAGTGCTGTGCAGTTAAAGAGACAGAAAATCCAATGCATCTGGAGGATGTGATGAAAACTCTTAAAGAGCAAGATAAAGTCACTAATCTAACTAGACCTAATGAGAAGTCGGTCTCAATGGATGACGTTCTTAAAGTGCTCACTGAGCAAGGGAAAGTGATAACAGAACTCACTAAGGCTGTGAAAGAGCTGACAATTCAGAACAAAAATCCTAGTAGCCAGACACCATCTCAGACCAAAACTGGTCCAAGATTTACCCCTGACGGTAAGCCGATATGTTTCAAGTGCCAAACTGCTGGTCATGTTGCCAAACAGTGTCCCCAGAGAAGATACAAAAACTCTGATGAGTACCCCATTTCTAGTCCGTCGGGAAACGAGAGACCCTGGTTGCAGTGAGTCGGGTAACGCAGGGTCATGTCGTAGACTCACCTACACTGGAGATCACACGAGAACAAATTATTGAGCGTGCCATAGGAAAATGTCCAGTGGTTGATCTAAAACTTAATGGCAGGTCAGCACATTGTTTACTAGATACTGGCAGCCAGGTCAGTACTATGACAGATGATTTTTTCAGAAAATATATTGGTGATGATGAGAGCATGCTAGCTACAAATAGTTGGCTTAAAATAACTGCTGCGAATGGACTTGACATTCCTTATCAGGGATATATTGAACTGGAAATTGAGACGATGAGTTTAAAGATCCCAAATTGTGGCTTCTTGGTCCTGAAGCCGTCACTGAACCCTGTTGTTTCTGAAGAATGCATAATCGGTATGAATGTCATTCACAGATGCAGACAGCTAGTTACAACAGAGTTTGACAACACTTTGGGTGGATCCTTAGACTCTGGGTGGAGGACAGCTTTCCAACAGGTACAGATCTGTTGCATTGAGAGAAAGGCAGTAGTTCGGGTTGCAGGAAGAAACAAAGTACGCATCCCTGCATCCTCGATGTCCACTGTGTTTGTAAAAGGTCACACTAAAACCTTAGATGCAGCCTCTCAGTTGATCATCGAACCAGTGACCACTCCTCTACCATCTGGATTAGCAGTTATCCCAACACTTGTCACAAGGACCAGCCATGTTCTTCCGCTCCAGGTGGTTAACTTCTCCGCCGAGGAAGTGTGGTTAGGCCCCCGAACACGGCTAGGCATGATCTCAAAGGTTGATCCTGCGGAGAGTGAGCAGACATGCCAAGTAAAGTTTCAACGCATCTCTGCCGGTGTTGAACAGGTTTCAGTTGACCCTAACATGGTGCAAACTGACAGTAAGGTGCAAGCCATTTTGGAAAGACTTGACATGGGGGGCGCAGAGGAAGAGCGTGTCGCTCTCTGCTCATTGCTGTCCAGCTACATTGATGTTTTTGCAGATGATGAGGAGAATCTGGGTCACACGAGATAAGGTGAAACATGAGATCAAGCTGGCGGATGACGTACCTGTCACACAGCCATATCGTCGTATACCTCCTAACCAATACCAGGAAGTACAAGAGCATATCTCTAAACTGTTGAAAAAAGGAATCATACAGGAAAGTGAAAGCGCTTACGCCTCACCAGTTGTGGTAGTCCGCAAAGGTGACGGCAGTATACGCTTATGTGTAGACTACAGGAAGCTAAATCTAAAAACTAAGAAAGACGCATTTCCATTGCCTCGTATTGATGAGAGTTTTGATGCGCTAAAAGGTGCTAAATACTTTTCCACAGTTGACCTTGCCAGTGGGTATCACCAAGTAGCCATGGATGATCGAGACAGACATAAGACGGCTTTCACCACGCCTTTTGGGCTGTTTGAGTATGTACGCATGCCCATGGGGGTGTGTAACGGGCCTGCAACATTTCAAAGATTGATGCAAGCAACTATGAGTGACCTGATATTCGACATCATGTTAGTCTATCTGGATGACATTTTAGTGTACTCCCCAAGCTTTGAGTCTCATTTGGAACGGCTGGATCTAGTTTTTAAACGTTTGAGAGACACTGGATTAAAAGTGAAGTGGGAAAAATGTCACTTTTTGCAGAAGGAAGTAAAATTCCTTGGACACCAAATTTCTGCAGAGGGTATCGCAACTGATCCCTCCAAGGTGGCAGCAGTCAAGGAATGGCCGGTGCCTGGCACCGTTAAGGAACTCCAATCATTTCTAGGCCTATGTAGTTACTACAGAAGGTATGTTGAGGGCTTTTCAAAGATCGCAGCCCCACTACATGACCTAGTGAATCAGTGTCGAGGAGCTGCTACTACAGCCAAAGCTAGTCAAAAACTAAGTGCATTATGGGACACCAACAGTCAAATTGCATTTGACACATTGAAAGAAAAGCTTGTGACTGCTCCGATTTTGGGTTATGCAGACTTCACTTGTCCTTTCATTTTGGAAACTGATGCTAGTGGTCAGGGTTTAGGAGCTGTCTTGTGTCAGCAGCAAGGTGACAAGAAACGGGTCATTGCATATGCAAGTAGACGGCTGAGAAATGCAGAGCGAAATGATAAAAACTATAGCAGCATGAAACTCGAGCTGCTTGCACTTAAATGGGCAATAGTAGAGAAGTTTCGGGGGTACTTACTGGGCTCTAAATTCTCTGTGGTATCAGACAACAATCCCTTATGTCATCTAAAAAGTGCAAAACTTGGGGCTATTGAACAGAGATGGGTAGCACAGTTAGCTGCCTTCGACTTTGATGTGCAGTACCGGCCAGGTCGGTGTAACGCCGCCGCTGATGCACTGTCACGACACCCGTTAGCAGGGGAGCCAGAACCAACTGATGATGAGGAGTTTGATGATTGCATTGCAATTTGCAATTTGATTTGTAGAGGCACTGCCCTTGAGCCCGAGCTGGTTACAGCTGGGGTCCAATGTTGTCAGGTAAACCAGATTAGGGCTGCAGAAACTGATAAATCCAATTCACATGCTAAAGAGGCTACACCAACTCTTCCCGGTTACTCCAAGGAAGAGCTGCGGACATTTCAGTGTCAAGATCCAGTGATAAATGTTCTAAAACAGTTTGTGGATCGAGGTAGCCCGCCAAGTTCACAAGAAAGGAAGAATCTTCCTGGTGCTGCCAAATCATTGTGGAAACAATGGAAACACATTCAGATACGTGATGGGTTGGTGTACAGAGTGGTGAAGGATGATCGTGTTGGAGAGTGCTTTCAGTTGCTTGTTCCAGGTTGTTTACAAGCAGCTGTGCTGAAGAGTGTCCATGACTCTATGGGACATCAGGGAATAGAGAGGACATTACAGTTGTTGAGACAGAGAGCATTCTGGGTAGGGATGCATAACGATGTTGAGCGATGGGTTAAGAACTGTGAGCGTTGTATTCTCACAAAGATGCCTCACCCAAAGATTCACCCTCCAATGAAATCCTTTTTGGCAACACGACCTTTAGAAGTGGTGGCAGTAGATTTCACACTCCTTGAACCAGCTTCCGATGGCCGTGAGAACGTTCTAGTCATTACCGATGTGTTTACAAAGTTCACCCAGGCGTTCCCTACACGTGACCAAAAAGCAGAGACCACAGCCAAAGTCCTCTTAAAGGAGTGGTTCATGAAGTACGGTGTACCTGAACGTCTTCACTCAGATCAGGGCCGTAACTTTGAATCGGAGGTTATTGCTGAACTTTGTAGAATGTATGGTGTGAAAAAAACACGTACAACACCCCATCACCCGACAGGAAATGCCCAGTGTGAGCGTTTTAACCGCACTCTGCATGAACTGTTGCGCACCCTTCCACCTGACAAAAAGAGGCGTTGGCCTGAACATTTACCTGAGCTGGTTTATGCGTACAATGTTACTCCACATGCGACTACCGGATATTCCCCTTACTTCTTGCTCTATGGAGTAGACCCACATCTTCCTGTTGATGCATTGCTTGCGCATGAAAGTTCTCCTGATAAAAATCTTGATTGGCTTGCTGTGCACCAGCAAAGACTCAAAGAGGCACATGAAAGAGCAAAAGAGTATGCAGAGCAGAAAGCTGCGAAACGCGTTGCTCGGCATAGTCACAAAGTGTACTGTCCTTCGATTGAGGTTGGAGAGTATGTTTACCTGAGACACAGACCAGCTGGTCGTAACAAAATTCAGGATGCATGGAGTCCAGTTGTTTACCAACTCGTAGACGTAGTAGGCACAACTTGCATAGTACGACCTGCAGAGGGAGGGCCTACAAAAACGGTTAACAGGGCTGACATCAGGTCATGTGTCCATGTGCCAGACACAAACCAGGGACACAGTGAGAACACTGTAGCCAAACAGACAAATACTACTGAATCACACACTGCCTCATCTGATGAGTATGATGGGGGTATAGTCATTGAAGAGGTTTCTTTTGACTTAAATCCTGGTTCAGGTGTAGAAAATTGTCCTAGTGGTGAAAGTGTTCAGAAGCGAGCAGAGACTCCGTTGACTTCCGAATGTGAACTTCCTGTGATTGAACAGAGGGAGACTGAGCATGTTGACAATGAAGCAGGCGATATTGACCAACTGGGTGAGATTCCAGTGTCTCCTCCTGGCGTTAGACAAGCTCACACACCTGCTCCCCGCAGGAGTAGAAGAGTGAATGTAGGGAAACACCCAAACCCACATCACCAACCTAGGTCAGTGTTGGGGCCAGAAATGAACTCATAAATGGCTTCACAGATTATTGCAAGCTTAGGTTCTGTGTTTTTTCAGAGAAGCTTTAAAAGAGGTAAAAAGCAGTTGCTTTGTCACCGAGGACGATGACATTTAAGCAGGGGAGAATGTAACCAGGTGAAAAATGGGTACATGTCACATGTATTTTAAACAAAAAAAAACATGTTTTGCTTTACTTTCACCTACTGGTTGTAATTCTTGTTTTTGTCAGCATGTGGTGCTGTTGGTACAGAGAGGTCTAAAAGGACCGGAAATAGAGAAAAAACCCTTTGTTTATGTACGGTGGCACGGACTGGTAAAAACGGAAGAGAAGGACATTTTATCTGAGACTTGGTGAAGGAGACAACTCTGGCCACGTGAGAAGAGAATCCAAGTGTTCGGTAATTGTTGGAACTGAATTATCTTCCGTGAATGAAGCTATAGAGACAATGCTAATGTTTTATTTCTGTTTGTTCTCTCGTAGAGTGCCGCTGCCGTTTGTTATGCAGTAGTTTTCACGCTGTTAGATTTCAGCTGTTACGTGCAGCTGCATGCTGCTCTGTTGGGTGCTAACCGTGTTGTCGGTCCGCCATTTTATTTGAAGCTAAGGCTTGCTGCCGTTCGAAACACTGACTTTTTCTTGTTTTTTTAATATATATATAACTCAGAGGGAATAGTTTATTTTTGAGAATAAAGAACCCCTTCTATTTGAAGCTTCGTGTGCTGCATTTATCCCGGTTTCATTAGGCTGATTGGTCACTCTAAATTGTCTCTAGATGTGAGTGGGAGAGTGAATGGTTGTTTGTCTCATTTGTCTCTATGTGTCCCTGTGATGGACTGGAGACCTGTCCAGGGTGTGTCCCCCGCCTCTCCCACAGTGACAGCTGGATATGGGCACCAGTGACCCCTGCAACCCAAAAAGGAAGAAGCGGATATAAGATGATGGATGGACGGACCTACATCAAATACCCCAGGTTAACAAATGTGAATGAAGAAAAACTTATTTTGGTAAATGGAGCTTACTTATATAGCGCTTTCCAGCCACCTATGAGGGGCCCCAAAGCGCTTCACTGCACCAGCCATCCACCCATTCATACACACATTCATACACCGGTAGCAAGAGTCTGCCATGAAAGACGCTGCCAGTCCTGCCGGGAGCAACTCGGGGTTAAGTGTCTTGCCCAGGGACACAACGAGGTATGCAGTGACCGGGGATCGAACCCGGGACCTTCCGGTCCTGAGCCGGCTGCCCTGCCTCTACACCATCTTGGCCCATAATATTTTAAAATGTTTCTCAAAAATGTTGAACTGAAAAGTGGTGTGTAAGTATTCAGTCAATCAACAACTTCAGTCTACTTCAATCACTAACTATAGAGCCACTTTTTGCACAAATTCCAGCAGTCTCTTCAGGTAATTTTTTTATATATTGGTTTTTTTTTTTATTTCTTTATACAGTATATTGTTTTTAACATTTTAGGAACTTTATGTGTGAATCTTTTTATCTGTTGCTGTTGTTGTTGCTGTTACACTTGAATCCCTCATCCATGGGACAAAAAAGGCTGTTTCTATTTTATTCCATTTATATTCTCTGACCATTCTTCTAGATCAGGGCTGTTCAACTGGCCCACGGGTGAGCTCCGTTTGGCCCACCAAAGGGTTAATTTTTAAATAAAACTAGATTTTAAATTGTAAAACAGCCTTACTTAATGAGAATAACTATGGATGCCCTTGAGCTCTTGGCTTTCAGGAACTGTGACCCTCTGAGACCTTTAGTTGAACCTCCCTGTTCTAGATAAAACTACTCCATATCAATATTTAAATTCTGACCGAGAATTTCAATTGGCTTGAGATCTGGGTTTTGACTGAATCATTCCAGAATATGTAACTGTTTGTATTTAAACCACTGGAGTGTTGCTTCATCAGTCAGGATGAAGCATCTTTCCAGGCTCAAATCTCCAAAAGACTCCCAACAGTTTCCCCGCCAAGAATTTCTCTTGGTGTTGCTCCATCCAACCTTTCTTTATCTTCAACCAGATTCCCAGTTCCTCACAGTACACATCCCCCCATCATGGTGCTACCACCACCATGCCTTAAAGCAAGGTGATGTAGGTATAATGAGATGTTAGGTTTGCACCACATTGTGACTGATGCCCAAAAAGTAAAATTTGAGTCTGATCTGATCACAGCACATGTGAAGGGTGAATACTTTTACAACCTCCTGCATATATGAATACAAATCCAGCATGTGGTATTTTAAAATTCACAAAGGGATATTTCAATTATTCAGCAAGCATTCATTTAATTGCACATACACTTGTGTGATTGTTTCGCATTTTATGTAATTAAACAAGAAACATGATTGTGAAAACAGTAAAATGGCTGAGTTGTTAGCAAACGTGCAAAAAGAGCTCCAGTTCCTCACAGTCACAAAGAAGCAGCTGAAGGACCATGCAATGACAAAACACACACTGTCGGTGTGGGGTAACTTGTTAGAGGTGACTAAAAATAAACACCTGGTATCAAGCTGACCCATAATGATGCAGAACAACAAAGGAAACCAGAAGCTTTCCCACAAGAAAGAGACAGCATCAAAAGCATCATGTTTGCTCATTTGCCTGGAGTGGATGCATGCATGAAAAACTCCAAGTCTCTTTGCATGCAAATCCATTCTGGTTGTGCAAGTGTGTTTTATCTCGGGGGCTGCTGTTTGCTAATCAAGAGCTTTGTGAAGGCCAGGGGACCGTTATGAGAAGACGAGTATAATACAGCTCATCTTTCTCTGTGTGTCTTTCTCTGTGTGAACATTCGTTCATTTTACAGCCTTTTAACTTTCGATCTGACAGTCAATGATTTTCCATTCTTCCCTCTTGTTTGTTGTTCTGTAAGCCTCTTGGCAGCGGTTAGAGTGTATGAGCTGTATTAATACTTGAAATAATGCAGATCAAGGCTGCTCAAAGGACAGGAAACCGTGACATTTATTTTTAATTTATTTTTTTATTTCATTTATAGTCTGCTGCTGTGTTGTACTCCCCTCTTTAAAGGTGGGGACCCGACCAATCTGAATAACTACAGGCCCATTTCCAAGCTGTCTGTACAGTATTGGCCAAGGTTCTGGAGACCTTATTCAGTAAACTACTGAAATACCTTTTTAACCTTTAATGGTTGTTTGACTTACAGTCTGGGTTTAGAGCAACTCACAGTACTACAGCAACTTTAAGAGTATTAAAGGGGACCACAGATGCAAAATTCACTTTTTAATGTTTTTTTTACTCAACTTTGGGTATTTACTTCATAAAAAAACAGTCCTTGTGCCAAAAAAATGCACCCAGTGGTTTATTTACTCTAAGTAGATTTATTTATTTTTGATAAATACACCTGGATTCACACTTCCTGCAGTTATTGACGTCACAAGCCGTAGCCAATCACCTCAAACCTGAGTCCAGCCCCTCACCTAGCAACCCCTGGTTAGGCTCAACCCACTTCTGTATTAAACACATGACTGTTGTTTTTCATGATTTCATCTCATCTTTTGTTTATATGTTCTTAATTTCATGTGTACAGCACTTTGTTGCAGCTGTTTTTTTAAATGGCTTTATAAATAAAGTATAATTGTTATTTTTATGTTTTAGTTCAATTTTTAGTGTATTTGCGATCGCTCCCAACGCGCAGCCGGCAAAAATTAAACGAGCGGACCCCCGGCGTAGGGACCAGCGGCAACGGGACCCTCTTCTGGCGCGATGGAGCGGAGCTTCAACTGTACAGCCTCGCAGCAGCCTCGCAGCAGCCTCGCACGAGGACCTTCTCCTTACGGATTAATTTACGGGAGACACTTGGTGAACTTTGTGTTGTCTTGACTGGAACAGCGATAACTCCCAAAATCTCCGCGTGCAACGAGCGGAGCTGGCGAACACCGGAAGAGGAACAAGCTAACATTAGCTTCGGATTCGGGTGGTCTAATGCTAAAAGGAGCAGCAAATTGCGGCGCGCTCAGACGGGTTTCGGTA
>JBBPBX010004445.1:0-21900 GCA_038048925.1 Garcialebias charrua | reverse complement strand
TTAATGAAATTTGTTAATACATCAAATGTTTACTACAAATGTGATCAATTTCATCATGTTTACATGTTAGTGCTGAAGTAAATATTTCATAAATGTTTACCATATTAATTTTTATTAAATGAGAAAAAACAACCACTTGTTATTATTCAACTGTAAAAATATTTCAAAACAACGAGTCCATCAAATATAATTTTTTTTCTCCAGTCTACATTTTACATACAGCACATACACAATCTGAAGAAGTGTCTCCTCTTCACTTTCACATGTAAGCACCAGTATAGTTAACTGGTGTAGTTCTATGTAACATTTTATATTTGTTTCTCATGCAACCAGTGATACTTTCCACATGAATTCTAAGGTGTGCTCATGTGTTTTCAAAATCATTAGTATCAAGTGGAAATCTCCCTTTAGTGAATGATGGGATTTGAACTTCAGCACATCATTCATTTATACTGTACTTTTGTTGGCTGTAACTGGGACCCTGTGTACACAGTTTCATTCCACCTCACGTACAACATGTGATGTGAATGACAATAAAGAACATTGACTCTCACACAGGCTGCAGGTGAGCTGAGAGTTGTCCGCATGCTCTGAGGGTTGCAGGTGAGCTGAGAGTTGTCCTTCAAGCATGCTCTGAGGGCTGCGCCTTGTTCCACACGTCTGCTCTGAACGTTGCCGTTAACTAATGGACTCAACGCTGTTTGTTAGCTAAATATCTGGAAAGATTTTGATGAAACGTTGAGAGGGACCCTGTGTACACAGCTTCGTTCCACCTCACGTACAACATGTGATGTGAATGACAAGAACCTTGACTCTCACACAGTCTAATATCAAAGCCTTTGTCAGATAACAACGTCCTTCTGTTATGAGCTTGTCACCTCCATCCCTTGAAGAGAAAAAGACACAGGTATTAGACAGAGTTTTGTGTGACACCTTAAACAATGATGACAAAACAAGGAAGTCCTATTTAATACTTTAAATTTACTTTTTCCAGCTGGTTTTTATTCAGCTCTGACCTGTTCTGTAACAGATGACTACTACCTTTCTGTTTGTGCATGAAGAAATTGTTTTATGTGGTACTACCTGAGCAACATGGACGGTGTACAGTATTTGTAGTTGCTGGTCCTGCTTCTCCATCTGCAGCTTCACTGAGCTCTTCTGGAGTTTTCATTCATTTCATATGAAGTTTTGCCTTGACAAGGATAGATCAGAACACAGGTCAGTATTAATACAGTAACAGTGACAACACTCTAGAAACTTTAAACAGTTTATTTCACAAAAACACAGCTGTCCACTCCGTCTAAAATCAGACTACGTTATATAAAAAATATAAACCCAACCTAAACTAGGCTGACCCACTTCTATGAACTAAACACCGGGACAAAATCGTGCAAAAATTTATGGCACAACTCCAACAAAACGAATTTATACACTCACCAGGATGTCTGGAACAAACTAGCAGTTATTTTGGGACATGGAGAAAGTTATATCAGGACGTTTCACAGCTGATATCAGGACATTCATCTCCTGTTTGTTAGGTCCGACACATGAGCTCCCTCGCGCTGCTTCCAGCAGGAAACAGAAACTGAAAGTCCGTTTTCTATCTACTTTCAGATCGTGTGACTGGACATTACATCCAATAACACAGCATGTTTAGACCATTGCAAAACTGTTAAAGCCTTCTTAGATTCTAACAAAAAAAACGAGAAACAGAGCTTCTTTTAGAGGGCTTTTAAAATGGCGATTTCAATCCCACAATGCTGTGCGCCGTGGACCATCATGCTTTGCGCCGCGGACCGTGACGTCACGCTCCAAAGCTCTATCTTGTAAAGTCCTTCCGTGCGCGCTCACTCCTGTGGCCGCCATTTTCAGCAGGGCAAATGAGGCGCTGACGCGTTGCGTAGCGGTGATGCATAATGGATGCAACCTAAATAAAGGTGCAATCTGTTTATGGATTTTTCCAATTTATTGCCAATAATTGGACAAAGCGAACTATAGAACGGTGCGATTAATCAGGCGGATAATACGGTAAATAATTTTGGTGGCATGAATCTCATTAGCCTGTAAAAGAAATCCATAAATCAGCTGCAGCATTGTATAAGCCGCGGTGTTCAAAGCCTGTGAAAAAACTAGTAGCTTATGGTCCAGAAATTACAGTAGTTGTAACTTCTACTAAATGATACTAAAGGTATTAAAGAATTGTTTCTTTCTGCAGTGACTGTTTTGACTACAAACAGTGAGCTGCTCTAAATCCATGCTGTTGGATCAAAATATAAAAGTGACATCAACATAGGACGTAGCTTTTAGTTCCACACAAATTCCACTTTTTTGTGTTGTTTCACTGACTTCTTGCAAAGTTTAAATAAAATACAGGAGGCAAAGGAATACACATAAACTACTGCAGAATGCTGCCAATTGTTATATTTCTTGCCTGTTTTTACAAACCCCAGAAACATTCTGACATTTTACTGCAGTCATAAAGAGTTTAACCAGCATGCAATACTGCATGAAATAGTTGTGCATATTGATCAGTTGTGGTTTTAGGTATCATCTGATGCAAGCACAGCCAGGTATATGCTTCCAATAAATCCCTTCTGTTTTTGAGCTTTCAGAATATGTTGAGTGTAAACACACAAATTTATGCAATGAAAATGGATTTTTCTCTTGGTAGGTGTATTTGCATTTTGGTGTAAAATCAATATTCAAAATCTGCTTTTTCCTCATTTACCATTGACTGTTTCATCCTTCCTTTGTCCCCAAAACAAGAGTGATCCTGACTTGACATGTTTTCTCTCCAGCCCACTTTTTAAAGATTTCCATTGAGAACCTTCTCTCTGTTCAGTATTCCACTTACTCGTTTTAGGTTATTTCCATGTTTATTGTGTTTGTGCAGCTTTTTTCTAACGTCGCAAGCAGAAAATGTTTTTTTTTTATCATAACATGTTATATGAAGCCTTTATAGATTTTATTTGTGTGTACTTCAGTCCATGAGGGAAAACGCGAGCTTGTCTCCACAGCTCATGGTGCCTTCTATGTTTACTCTTTCTGTTAACGTTGTGCTCATTATAGCTTGTACTGTAGCTGCAGTTCTGTGTTCAAAACAATCTGAAAGAAGGCGCTCTCTCTCTCTCTCTCTCTCTCTCTCTCTCTCTCTCTCTCTCTCTCTCTCTCTCTCTCTCTCTCTTTGTGTTTATTACTCACTTTACTCACACGTCTTTAAAAATGAGGTCCCAGGTGGGGAAACTCTCTGGTGTGATATTTTGTGGCAGTCTGCTGAGTGCCGCTGTTGCTAATGTGGCGTCATGTGACCAGACCCTTGATGTTGAAAAATGTGCTACCTGTGAACAGTTAAGAGCTACATGACTGCTTCTATGTTTATATTTGTTTATGTTTATTAAATTTGTTCTTTTTTTTTTTTTTTTTTTTTACAAAAATACAATACAAAACAATCCCATAAATCAGGGCTGTCAAAGTCAAATACACCGAGGGCCAAAAAAACAAATGTTCTACAAGCCAAGGGCCGGACTGGTTGTATGAATTAAACTAAATATTAAATAGCTTTACATCTGCTAAATTCTTGGCATTAATCAACACAGACATGTTCCTGCTTTTAGTATTTTACATTGTTTTATAATGTAGCTATTTATAACAAATATATTATAACCTTGATGCATGCTCAATATTATATTATGAATAAATAATAATTAAAAAAACTCCACTAGATAATTACTAGAATAAATATTTCATAATAATGGTGTGGAGAGGATCGGCTGTAAGGGGAGAAGGGAGGCCATCACAAAAAAAAATATATATATATACAGTATATATACAGGTGATCCCCGACTTACGAGCGAGTTCCGTTACAACGAGTATCTCGTAAGATGAAAAACTCGTAAGTCCGACAACGCAGTGCTATCTCGTAAAACCGGAACAGCGCTCGTAAATAGGAAAAAAGACGCTAACGTTGCGGTGCACACCCGTGCACTGCAGCTGTACTTTTAAAAAGTTATTTTCATCACAGAAACAGCATACTGTACTGCACAGTACAAAACAGATAAATAAAAATATAATTTCTTACTTTGAGCTGATCAAGCTTGTCTCGTCTGTTAGCACGTCCGAGCACGTCGGGGCTCCATACATTCTGCTGCTCTAACGCGGTCCAAACTGTTTAGAGGAAGGACTGTTAGCTTGTTAAGTCCATACATTTGAAGCCATAAAAGGAGTTTACTTTAATAAACTTACCGAAAGCCGTTTCTCCGCGGTGTTCGTTCATCCAAAACAAGCTGACCGCGTGAGCTGTTTGTTGTTAGCCACCGCCATTAGGCCTGCACTCATTAGCGCCGTGCTAACGAGTCCATCCATCCAAAAAAGGCTGTCGGAGCTGCTTCTCCACGTTAGCTGAATGTCCATCCAACATCTTAGGCTGCTAGGCGGACATCGAGGCGAGCTCCTGGCCGCCGGTTCGGTCTGGTTCTGGTGGGGGTCCGCTTAGCATTTAGCCTAGCCTTAGCCGATGAGCTAATGTTGTCGCACGACGCTTTCTAAGAGCGATCGCGGAGGATCGCGGAGGATCGTGGCGGTTGCTCCACAACAGACACATCCACAAAGTTCACATAGAGTTTCCAGCTCATTTATCCGTATGAGGGAACCTCTGATCGCACGCACGGTCCTAAAAAGCCAGCAGCTTCCAGCATGTCCGCCAGCTCCCGGTCAAGGCATGTCGGCTTGGTAGGTCCGCTCGTTGCCTGTCAGGCGGCAGGGCAGCGGGAGCAATCGCCTTAGGTCTGCTCGTTATATTTCAGGCGGGGGGAATTTGGGAGCGATCGCTAATACAGTACAGAGTACTGTACACTAAAAATTGAAATAAAACATAAAAATAACAATTATACTTTATTTATAAAGCCATTTAAAATGAACACAGCTGCAACAAAGTGTTGTACACATGAAATTAAGAACATTTAAACACACAAAAAAATTTTTAATGTTTTTTTATTTATTAATTATGATAATCTCGTAAATTCGGATAATCGTAAGTCCATACGCTCGTAAGTCGGGGACCACCTGTATATATTTTTTATTATTAATCACCCAGGGGGCCATAAATAATGAGTTTGCGGGCCGGATCTGGCCCGCAGGCCGGCACTTTCACATATGTGCCATAAATGATAACGTATAAAATATAAAAAAATGAAAGGTAGCAGAAAGAAGAAAAAATCTTATTATATCTGCCCCTTTTTTCAAACAATCAGTTCAAACAATAATAATCTTCCAGTAACAGAACAAGAGGAATAACTCTTTCTAATTTTCTAACTAATACAATACACATTACGCTACTTCATTTTTTTTTAACAATTTAGTTTTGATCATTTACTTAAATGTAAACATTGACTTGGCATTTTTAACTACATTCTCCAAACCATTCCATAATCCAATTCCATGGATTGAGATGGACCGTCCCTTCAAACTAGTTCTGAATTTTGGTTTTACAAATATGTCAGATCTGAGATCCGAAGAGGTTGGCTCACTAGCCTGGCTTAAGCTAGATTTATACTCGATGCGTCGCGCAGCCCGCGAGGGTGCGCGCCCCAAAAGTGACGCAATATCGTAGTCCCCGCCTCTGCGCGTAGGCCTTGCACGTCGTCTTGGCGCGTGTCGCGCACCTCCGAATTTTTGAAACTCCGCAAGGCTAGTGCGCGCGCCGTTGATTTTTACCGTTGAATTTGCCATTGACTTTTGCCGTTGATGCCGTGGACTGGGCTCAAAGAACAGCACTTTGCCATGTGCTGCCGTGCGTCAACCATAAACACAGCCGCGACACTGTAAACGCATGAAGCCGCACGGCTCAGTGCACGCGCAGCACTCGCGCTCCAGCCTGCGGACCAAAGCGCGAGTATGACAAGGCCTTTAGACGGCAATCCTCCGGTTCGCACACGGTGCCCGGCCTCCTCCAGTCGCAGCAGCTCCGATGTACCGGTATGTATGTAAATCTGAATGCCCAGAGTGAGACCCAAGCCATGGTTCAAATGAGAAAAAGATGTTTTGTGCAGTTAGGAAGGGAAGACTGTGTTTGATCACTGCAGGGTGCAGGGTTTGCCTGATTGAGTGATAACTGCAATGTGACCATTGCTCGTCCATGTCTCTCAAAGTTGCACAAATAAAAGATGTGTCACCTCTCGCACTATCAGTACGACGGAGCTTTAGGGCCATGCTAACATTTTTTTATTACATTGCTACGCTAAGAAAAAAAATTAAAAGCCGTAAAATGACAATATAAACTCGTAGTAATTTTTTCCCCCCACGAGTCGAATCCACAACGCGACCTGCCAATCATTCCAGTAGGTGTGTCAGCAAATGAACAATCCGAAACTAAATGCGTTGTAATATTATCTGAACTCCGACACGATAAAGCAGAGTTTACACATTTTAACTGTGGTAAAATGAAGAATGTTGTTTAAACGTCATTGTTTTTAACGCTCTTACTTTCCAATACTGCCACCTGCTACAGTATTGTGTTTTTGTGTTCTGCTTCTGGGATGCGTGTACGTGACGTCATTACGTCATGACTTTCAGTTTTGTTTCTGTTTGAAAACGGTGCTGAATGAGAGAAACTGTAATCTGTGAGCACATCGACATCATATTATTATCAATATCAGGACTTTGAACCTGCTTACAGTCAGGTGGTACGTAACAGTTCTCTGCAGGTAAGGAGCATTTACTGTAGCTTCAGATTGGTCATTTGCTGACACACCTAATGGATTGATTGACAGGTTGCGTCATGGATCCGACTTGTGGGAAAAAAATTAACGACAGCTGTAAAAAATTTAAAAAGTCTTGTATGACTTTATTCTCATAATTCTACGACTTTATTCTCATAATTCATCGACTATTCTCCTAATTTTTTTACTTTAATTTTTTTTTCTTAACGTGGCAATGTAATTTCTTGGTTTTGTGTGTGTGTGTGTGGGTGGGGGTGTGTGTGTGTGTGTGTGTGTGTGTGTGTGTGTGTGTGTGTGTGTCCCTAAAGCTCTGTCGTACTGTCAGTCTCTGTGTTGGCCGATTTAATTATCAGGTGATGTGTTGTCAGACATTCAGAGAAAAGCTCTGATAGTTACAGAGTGTCTCGGCTGTCCTTGTGGTACTGCTGATCCAAAGGTCATCTTCCATCTAATTACTGGCGCACCACTATTATGGTAATTATGCAAATATTTAATTACTTTATGAAGCGATACTGTACACAGCTCAGCATATTTTGCCTAAAGAATTATGTTAACCCCTTGAGGCATGTTCAAAATTGTGTCAGCTTTGTTGAGTGAATTCCTTGGTGTTTGGTGCACGCTTAAGGATTTTAAGATGATATAAAAGTAATACTGATGGAAATGACAACTATTAGGATTATTTTTCAACAATCAGTGCTGGTCCCATTGGTGAGCTCTTCTAATCAAACCACTTTTGTACTGAGGGAATTCAAAACCTGAATGAGAGACCTTTAAATGAATGGATAGAATAGAATAGAATAGAACTTTATTGACATTGCCATTGCACCAGGGCACAATACAACGTGATTGAATCATGCACATTTGTCTTAAGATAGGGCGAGTGCACGAAGCCGCAGCAGTAATTAAACCGCACCGCCACAATCTTGGTTACAGGTGTGAAAACAAAAAGGGGAGAAACCATGAGGGTGATCAGTGGTATTACAAAATAGATATATCACATTTTGTCTTACAGGACACCATATGAGACATCAAAAAACTCTACCAGCAAGCAACAGTTATTACGAATCACATTTGCATTTGAGATCGGAGCAGTGAGTTTAAGTCCATGAGCCCTGTTCAGATTTAGCCACAGTTCTGCAGATGGGACCAGCCAGCCTTATCTGTCTGCGAGCACACAGAAAGTTCTCCGGGGAGGGAGGGGGGTTGCGACAGTAGTTTCAGTCTTCAGTTGCTCAGACTCAGGAGAAATTTGTAGTCAGCCTGCCAAAGGCTGCTTGGGAAGTCTGATTAGATTAGCATGATTTATCTTCAGGGCAGGCTCACAGTGTACTTTCCTGTAGCCTTGAGTCCAGATGGGTATCCGAAATCCAATACACTCCAAATTATGGGAAGCTTTCACCGACCCGAGCTATGAGTCCTCCTCCCCCAAATGAGACCCTCCTGGCCATGTATGAGTTCCAAACCTTACCGGTGGTCTGCGGTCCTCACTGGCCGCTTCCACTTTGCGGTTCAGCTCATAAAGCAGCTGATTCATGGAGGTCACAGCTCGGATCACATTCTCGTTTTGAGAAGGGAGCTTCTACAGTGCGCTGATCGTCATGGAAGTCTTCCTGATTTTCCAGTAGAAGAGAACTCCACACAAGCCAAAAAAGCAGAGCACCTGCTATCATAAATCCAATTATGAATAAATCTTCTACATCTTCGACAGATAAAACAGTTAGGCAAAACATCTTACACTCCCTCCAGGAATCCATGATATATCCAACTGGATGCGTCTGCGATGGGCAAGCCGGTTCCCCAGGACCAGAACGTTTTGTAGAAAAAATCTTATCAATAGAGTTGATAGCCCACGAAACCAGATCCATCTTCAATTTGCTTTCGAGCGAGCACTGAAAAACTGCAGACAAAGACAAAGTAGCCAAGCAGGGAGAGGAAAGTTGTGGAGGAGAGACATGAGCTGCTGCTGCTCCGATCAGTGCGCAGAAGGAAAAAAAAATGGTTTACTGTACACATACTTTAAAATATAAAATGGTGAAATGAAACAGGTGCTACAAGATGTGATTGTTGTTGTTTCAGTGGTAAACTGAAACAAGATCCTAACTTTATCTTCCCACTGACTGATGGCGATCAAAGTACTGGAGAGAAACATTGGTTGATTTTGGGGTCTTTTTTGAAAAACCCTTCTATTGCAGCATCTGCTAAAATGACTCGGAAAAGCTTTGTTGCTTTAACAATTAAATTATTACCATCTTTGTATTAGATTTATTTATAAATCACATTTAAACACCGCTTGTACCAATTAAATTGAAATAAAAAGTAACACACACATTCTCCATCACTGTCGTTAATCAGCTGACAAACCTTCAGCAGCTTCAGCTGCCAGAGAGACTGATGTTACGTCTTCTCACTTGGAAATGAAACACATGTGGGATATTGTAGAGACTTCCTGCTGCTGATCCTTCATCCTCATCGATGACTCCCACATGTTATGTTTCATCAGCGTGGTGCTCCAGTGTGATGTCATCACTTTTCAAAGCTGCATGTTACACAGTTTTTGACTTTGTGAAGTTCTGCCACAGTTTTGAGGACTTGGGTCGAACCGTTTTCGCTGCGTCGGTCATTTGTAAAATGTTCTTAATTTCCTTTGAAAACACTGCCTCGCTCCGTTCAACTCACTCGGCAGAGTTATTTAGTAAAAAAAAAAAAAAACTTTATTAGTCAGCCAGCATTGACAAGGCTCTGCAGGGGAAGGAAACGGCTCCGAAACACGAGAGACGCTTAATCGTGCGACACAACAAATCAACAATGAAATTTTTTACCAACACTTTTAATAATCGATTTTTATCGATTTTATCGATTCATTGTTGCAGCCCTAATTGACCTTTTACCAGTTGACGTCATCGCGCATGCGCACTCGCATTTTTCGAGAATCAACCGGAAGTTGGGGCAAGCGCTGCCATAGTACTGGAGAGTTTTCATTACTGCCAACGGTCGCGCTGGGGAAATATGACTTTTATTGTGTTTATAATTGTTCCAGGCAACGTAAACGAGTAAAAGAAGAAGGTGAGACTTGTTCGTTTTACCAAATCCCTCTAGGAAAGTCGAGTAAAGCAACTAAAAGAAGGAAAATGTGGCTTCAAGCGCTTTGCCGGCAGGACTTCACCCTGACACAAAGCATCAACGTGTGTAATCAGCATTTTTTATCTGGCATGGCCATTAATGGTCCAAGCTCCGTGGATTACGTTCCAACATTACATCTTGGATCTGAAACAGACAAAACAGAGAACAACCTCCCGCAGCAGAATGCTCCTGGACAGCTGCTAAGCTAGCAGCTAGCTAGTTCTACGAGACCTCGCTGTACCTCGGTCCGCTGCCTGTGTTGAAGTTTCAACCTGTTTCAACCTGCGAGATGCAAAGAGATTCTTCCTTCAACCCCCTGAAGAACAGGTGAGTAAAATGTCAAAACTTGCAGCTCTGTAAAAATGAACAGACTACTGCACTGTTAGCTGTTATCATTTGAAGTCTTTCTGCGTTGAAAAAATATACAGTATAGTTTCCACAAGACAAACATGTTTTATTAACATTATTTGAGGTCTAACAGCACTGCATCTTTGAAAACATTTCAGCCATTTCTCTGTTTCTGTAAGTTATTCGCACAGTTTTGCTGGGAGCATCGGTGAAATGCTGTCACAGAAAAAAAAAGCAATCCTGTCATCAATGTGTATAAGCATACAGTTTAACTATACACAAGACTGTTTTGTTTATTGTCAAATATGAATTAATACTTTGTTTTACAGCAGCAACTGGCCAACAACTCCTTGCTGACAAAGGGTTTGATGTCGTCAGAGGTGGAAAAAGGGAAGCTAGTCTGTTCAACCCCCCTGAAGAAATAACAGGTGAATAAAATAGCATCAAACACTGTGCAGCTCTATAAAAATGAACAGACCACTGCACTGTTAGCTGTTATCATTTGAACTCTTTCTGGGTTGGAAAAATATACATTAGTAGTTTCCACAATACAAACATGTTTTATTAACATTATTTGAGGTCTGACTTTAAAAACATTTCAGCCATTTCTCTGTTTCTGTAAGTTATTCGCACAGTTTTGCTGGGAGCATCGGTGACATGATGTCACAGAAAAAAAAGCAATCCTGTCATCAATGTGTATAAGCATACAGTTTAACTATACACAAGACTGTTTTGTTTATTGTCAAATATGAATTAATACTTTGTTTTACAGCAGCAACTGGCCAACAACTCCTTGCTGACAAAGGGTTTGATGTCAAGTCAGAGGTGGTTTATTACAGTAATTGATTACTGAAATAGTCCACACATCCCAAAACAGACATTGATTGTAGTACATTAAATTTAGAAATGAACACACCAACCTTTAAAAATAAAGAAACTGTGCTCTAATTTGACTTTTAGTGAAGTGGAACTTTTGTTTAGTTAAATTTTTTAATCTGTTAATATACAAATGCTGTTTTAGTCACATTTAAAAAAAAAAAACATAAACATTACACTGTCTAAAGTCTCCAAGTTGTCAGAGAAGGCATCATTAAAAAAAAATATTAGCAGGTTACTGTCTGTCCTAGGCTGCTGTCCTTGACAAGTGAAATGACAAACACAAACACATCTTCTGGTATGTGTTGTTTCTGTTTGTGACTTATATAAATAATGTGTGTGCTTGTGAGACATTTAAAGATGTTTTGAACTTCTGGCAGGTCTCTCTGATGGCGTGGAGACTGGACAGGGCCCGCGGTCGTCAGCTACTTCATCTGCCGGAGGGTCTGGATTGAGAAACCCCAGCCAGGGGCTTTGAGCATACCTCAAAAGAAAAAAAACATGAAGTTTTAAAGAAACATACAGATAAGTGTTAGTGGTTTTTAAAGTTTACTACTACAACCTGCAAAAGGCAACAATGGCTCCACGCTCAAAATGTCCTTGTGAAGACCAGCCAGCAGTGATGGGCTCATCAGGATGTCGTGGGTTCAAAACGCAGGCTGTTCAGCGTTCTCCTGGAAAACTTCTGGATGCCGATGTCATGCCTATAATGACACCAACATGAAAAATGTGGTTTATATCTAACACATATTAGCAAATCTGTTTGTAGAAGTGTTTTTTAAAAAATGTCCAAGAACTATTCCAGATCTTACAATTGTAGAAAACATTTAAAACCGTGCATATGTCATTGCATTTATTTCTTATCTAGTGCCACTAGAAAACAACAATAATTAACACAATAAAATAAACTACAATTGTAAAATGTTGAATAGTTTTTTGACTGGAATAAGACAAAATAAGTGATATTGTATTATTCCAGTTGTTGGTGAAGTTTGACTGAAAGTCACCTTTCTGGGTATTTGTGTTATAAGCGTAATATGAAATTTCTTCAGGAACACTGATTAAACTCACTTTAAAACTTGCAGCTCATCCAAGTAGCAGGTGCAGTTCGTTTTTGGGCTGGTCCCTTCCATGTACAACTGGGTGCAGGTTGGTTTAGAATGTATTTCCAGCATGGTTGCAGCCACCTCCTTGTCTGCAAACACAATATATAACCATATTGTGTGTGTCATTATGGAATTCACATGCATATAGGATTTTCACACATTTTACGTCTAATAAAGTGTAAGCTGTATAAACAGTGTGTCAAAAGTAAATACGTTCTCAAAGATAATTAAATTTTCCCAGGAAAGCTAATAAATGTATCTCTTGGGATAGTTATTATTTTTCACATCACAACATCACCAATTGTCTCAGGTTGTATTTAAGACATAGTTTACAGAAATCAAATAAGAAATAAGGACGCTGTGAACATTTGTGTGACTCAAACGTCATGTTTTTGTTTACATACTGTGCTAATACTGACAGCTCTATATGGTGCTAGTTATAGAAGCTAACAGAAGATGTTAAACCTGTAACAATAACCAAATCAGTCTAAATATCAGAAGTATTGTGTGAGAAATTTAAAACATGGTGTGACCGACTCAAACGTCATGTCTTTGTTTACATACTGTGCTGACAGCTCTTATGAAGACATGGTGCTATTTATAGAAGCTAACAGAAGATGTTAAACCTGTAACAATAACCAAATCAGTCTAAATATCAGAAGTATTGTGTGAGAAATTTAAAACATGGTGTGACCGACTCAAACGTCATGTTTTTGTTTACATACTGTGCTAACACTGACAGCTCTTATGAAGACATGGTGCTATTTATAGAAGCTAACAGAAGATGTTAAACCTGTAACAATAACCAAACCAGTCTAAATATCAGAAGTATTGGCGTGAGACATTTAAAACATTTATTTCTGACGCTTGGATAATACAGGTTGTTGACAACGACACACAACGACTCACCCTGCTGGACATTCGCAAAAAGCCTGAAGGAGTTCCCCATTTTCCATCAGCGCACACAATCACCTCCTGTCGTATCCGCGGCACAATGTTCAGGCATTTTGACCAGTGGTTGTTCAATATTTTAAGAAACCAAGCTTCTCAATTACAACTCGCTATCATTACGAAGCTCCTCGGCCCCTTCCTAAGCCCCCTGCATCCGGTTTCGGCTTTTTGCCGTCCAATCAGAACGCTCGTTTCAGGCGAGCTTTGCGTGATGACGTCAACTGGTAAAAGGTCTATTAGCTAACACAAAAAGTGGCTTTACCTGTACGTCAGTTTTACAAATTTTGAGCTGAAATTTAATGTTGTTCGTTTACTTTTCTGTGCATGAGATTGCAACTAATATTCTTTTCACAATTAGACCAAACTCTGTGGTGTCTGAATTGAAGAGGATTTCAGTTTAAAACGTCAGTATGTAAGGCTGTGGGTGATATGCATTCCTTCAAGGAACTCTAAGCCTTTTAGTTTGTTCTGCCACCAAAACCAGGTCAGATAAAAAAGGTTTCGTTGTTAAGCTAAACCCCCGCAAAAATGTGTCCACACTGCCTCTGTGTGCTTCCTTAAGGACGACACAATATGCATAAAAGTCTAATGTGTCAGTGTGTCTTTATGACAGTGACTTTTTTGCACCTTGGAAATCACATCTCGTAAAGGTCAACTGAACCCCACAGAGAACCGCAGCTTTTATGGAGACAGATGAGGACTTCTGACAACCAAAATGAATGGTAGCATCGATTGGAGCTTGTTAAATCTGCCTCTGACGTTTCAGATGGCTGAAGAAAGGAGAACCTTGAAAGATGACTGAAATTTGTTCACATTAAAGAGCCATTGTAGTGGTGAGATATGCAAACAAAACCTATTCGAAATGCAGTTTTGATCTTATGCTGCGGTCACTATTTTTTTTGTCTGCTTAAACCAGACAGAACGATAATTGCCTTTTAAAGAGTGAATTTTATTTTCAAAAGCTCTTCTTAGTCCTTCTTTTTTTAACGACAGTGGGTTGTTGGGGCCAAGATGGTGTAGTGGCAGGGAAATCGGACTTGGGATCCGAAGGACCCAGGTTCGAACCCCGGCTACGGCACACCTTGGGGTGTCTATGAGTGCACATCTATTTTCCCCAGCTCCCCGGGCGCTGACCACGGCTGCTCACTGCACCACCTGGTGATGGTTGGGTTAAATGCAGAGACCAATTTCATCTGTCAAGTATGGGAACAACACAGATGACAAAAATGTGACATTTTTATTTTTATTCCTGCTTGATCAACTGCAATTGGATACTTTTCACAGACTGCGTTTCAAGTTGAACACCAATAATTTCAGTCTAAAAACTGCAGCACCTTCTTTCAAGTGGTAAAAAAATCTGGACTGTAGGAGTTTAAGCTTAAAGGGGACCAAATATTGGTTTTATAAATTTTTATGGTATGTCTGTGGGCTATCCAGACCATGTTCATTCAATTTAATGCACAAAATAATTCTTAGATAATAAAATATCCCCTTTCTAGTTGTGCCTTTTCTGACTTCCGTTCTGAACGAGCTGTTTATGATAATGAGCTCTGAAGGCCACGCCCTTCAAAAATCTGTTTACATTAACTCCGCCCTCCAAAGGGGACCCTGAGTCAGACCCAGAGGCAGACGCCATTTTGGGCAGGGCAAATGAGGCGCTGACGCGTCGCGTAGGCCGCTGAGAAACATCCATAAGTTCACCCTCCATGTTAAAAACTCTTCGTCTGACTCTTTGAAAACAAGCAATAAGGCTGCAGAGTAACACACTGGCTGCTAACTGCTATACACGCTCTCTCTAGCGGGGACCGCTTTTTTCACGGACCACATCCGGCGCGGACGGATATGGTCCGCGAGCAGTCGTCCGGTTGATTTAAGAGCCCGTAAATAAGTTTTTTCGTTGATAGCTAATTAGTTATTAGCGGTACTGCATTTTAACAACAACGAAACATCGAACTCTAGTAGCCATTGTGCTGACATGAACTCAGGAAAAAAAACTGTGACGTCTTTTATACTGAAGTGGGTGGAGCCTCACCAGGGGTAGCTAGGTGAGGGGCTGGACTCAAGTTGGGGTGGGTTGTCCTACAGCTTGTGACATCACAAGCACCAGGATTTGAAAACAAGACATTTATATCACTGAAAAACAAATATACTTCGAGTAAATATACCACTGGGTGCATTTTTTTGGTCCTAGGACTGTTTTTTTAAAGAAGTACATAACCAAAGTTGAGTAAAAAAAACCATTAAAAAGTGAATTTAGCATCTTTGGTCCCCTTTAAGGAGTTCAAATGATCACCTCTACTCAAGGCGAAGCTGTGGCTGAAGGCAGGTTTTAAATAACGGCTGCAAGTTTTTCTAGGATCTGCCAGGATTATAGTCGTAAAGTCTCACATCTCCCATGAGAGAACCAAGGATTACAATTTCTCTAACCACCTATTAACGGGGGAATTTGCTTTTTACTCACTCCGCAACGTTTTTGAATAACATGCAACCAAAATTTAGTTTTGAGATTTGTTATAACACGTGTCAGGAGTATTTAATGTAAAAAAAATAAGTTAAAAAATAATCCTGATAATTGACAAGAATGTGTCCTTTTTGTAGCTGACACAGCAGCTTCAACAATCCCCAGGTACCCCCAGAAATATCTGCCAGCTTTGAAGAGTTTCTTGAGAACAACAAAACTGTACTTTGATCTTTGATGTACGCGTGTGTGAATCAGCATATTTGTGCTTGTGTGAACCGCTTAACAAATTCAGAAAGTCAAGAAACCTCTTTCCCTGCATGCAAATCTATTGCTACAAATATTTCCTTCGTCACGGAGTTAAATATGGATGCAGTGAACTCACAGTGACACTGATTCTGATAGCTCAGCTCATTTTTCATTTCATGCAATCTTGTAATATCTTTATTGACTTAAAAACTTGAATATTATGTGTGATATCAGCTGAATCATTGTATGCAATGCTGAATTTCAAAAATAAAGCACACTGTATGCTTTGGTGCTTAAATATGCATCTATGTTAAAATCATGAGTCTGCACATGGTTGTTTATAGATTATTTTCAACCAAAAGGTGTAGGAAAAACTTGCTTCTGCACAAATTTGAAAATGGCAAGCATCTTGATGTGCACCCGATACCCCGCAACCCATAAATAAATGGCAGGTATAATGAAAACTGATAGATTGAAGTTTGATCTCATTCCCTCTTCCTTATGTCTTTAACATGGGTCTTATTTCAACAAGTCTCACTTTATTGATTAAAATAATTACACACATACAAATATATTGCAGTACATTTGTAATTCACTGTGGCCAAATGAAACACCTTTTCCTTCTTTTTGGTCATAAATGACGAGAAATGTTTTTGTCCACCAACTCTTGCTTTGCAGAGGCACTGTCGTTGGCCTCGATGACTGACAAAGAGCCAAGAATGAAAAGTCCAAATGGAATTTCACCAATGGCCCCCGAAAGGCTCATATCTGCCCTGTTGAGCAGAGAGAGTGCACAGAAACCCCCTAAAGTGTTTGTCCACATCACATATAAATGTCATATCATATCATATATATGTTTTTACAGTCAAAATAGGCGGAGAAACCGTTTATATATATATATATATGTTTGTTTATGTTTATGTTTATTAAATTTGTTCATTTTTTTACAAAAGAAACAATACAAGACAATCTCATAATGATAGTGTACAAAATGTAAAAAAATGAAAGGTAGCAGAAAGAAGAATAAATCTTATTATATCTGCCCCTTATCTCCAACAATCAGATTAAACAACAGTAGTCAAACCATGTAAACAATAATAATCTTCAACCAACTTTTTCCAACAATCAGGTTAAACAATAATATTCTTCAACCAACAGTACAAAATGACTAACTCTTTCTAATTTTCTAACTAATACAATACACATTACGTTATTTCACATATATTTTTTTAACACATTTGTTTTGATCATTTTTTTAAATGTAAACATTGACTTGGCATTTTTAACTACATTCTCCAAGCCATTCCATAATCTAATTCCCTGGATTGAGGTAGAACGTCCCTTCAAACTGGTTCTGAATTGTGGTTTTACAAACAACTCTGTTCCCTTAAGATTATAACAACTTTGTCTTTTAACAAAGTGCATTTGGATATTTAAAGGTAATGCATTATTTTGAGCTCTATACATAACTGATAAAATATTATAGTCTACCAAATCATGGAACTTCAATAATTTTAGTTGATAAAATAATGTACTTGATGGATGACGGTAATGCTTTCTAGTGATAATTCTTACAGCTCTTTTCTGTAATACAAAAATAGACACAAGGGATTATGATCTTCCTGACATTTTCTCTTTCACTGTTCCTTCCTGACGTTTTGGAAGAAAACCGTGAGCTTGTCTTCATGACGTGTTCACTGAAGGTATCACGAGCTACAGCAGCTTGTTACTGCTAGTGTTTTAATGTGCTGCTTAACGAAGATCTCTAACTGCAGCCAATTAAACTGCCAATTAGTAGGTTTGCTAATGAAAATCATGCTTTTTTTTTGCACATGTCAACATCCCTACAAATCGAAACTTAACAGAAGCATCACTTTTGCAGTGTGAAAGTTTTGATGATGGAGCAACTTTCATTCGGTTGACTTTTCTCATTAGAACCTTGTTTTTGTTCAAGGACGACTGGTTTTGCACAGATAAGCGTCAGTTCTTAAAGAAGCTGCTTGATGAAGGCACAAAGCCTCTTATATCACAAGTTTTTATAATTTTCCACTCCAGAAATATTAATCCTATAATTCAGCTCATCGGCAGTATAATATGGGCCAAAGGAGTGATGAATGTGTTTGTTTATGACAGCAGCAAAGATGAATGAAGGGAAATGCACAAGGTCAACCTTGAGACATACAAAATGGAAAAGCTAACGTAAGCCAAGCTACATGCAAGGTGATGCATGAACGCTGTAGTTCGAACTCGAGCGTTCTTGTCCCACTCTGCTCCTTTGGAGTTAAAATTCCTGTCGTCGTCGCAGCAGTTTGATGTAGTGGTCTTCTTCCGAATGTGATGGCTACCACCATGCAGGGCAGAATGTTAAAATCAAGAAGCTCCACAAGTTAACATTTGAAAAGGAGGAGTGACAGTGTAGCCATGACGGTAATGGAGCCCAAGTGCAGTTCTGCGTAGCCAATACCCGATCAATGTGTCACCCAGTCCTGTCCAGCTTCCACTGAAAAGACTCGCCCACTCCTTTTGAATTTTCTTCAGACCTGACAGACTCTTTGTGTCCTCCAGCACTGAATCCTAATTCTTCCACTTGTCTCTTCAGGTCCACGTGCTCAGCAGTCAGTAAAAAGCTCCTTAAGATGTCACAGGACGTCAGAGGACTCTGCTCACTTGTTTTCTCACATGGATGATGATTAAGTCTTGAGTGGTGTTAGTTCCTTTTTGCAACAATAGCTACAAAATGACTGGACTTCATAACTTTTTATAAATAAATATCAGTCAGAGAAGCTATGCTGCATACAGTGTGGGAATATAACAGTTCAACTAAGGTTTGATCAGATGTAGACGGCCCTTGTCACAGAACTGGGTGGTCATCTGGGAAAGAAGTGATGGATAGACCTTCAGGGGACAACTTCACAGAACTGCTGAGCTGGTATACAGAAGTATGATTAATGTGAAGCCCTGCCTGTATTTAAACACTCTACATCAATTTTAGATATTTTTTATGGTCAGTTGAAAGGGATACAGTTACTTTATTAATCCCAGGGGAAAATTCAAGGCCTCCAGTATCATGTTCTAATTATACATATGTTTATAATAGTTATGATTATTTCATAGTTAAGATTCAGTTTGACCTTTTTTCACGAGGTAATTATTGTAAAACATAAAATAATACACACAAACAAAACTGTCAACTAATAACATCCTAAACCACCATTTGCAGTGAAAACACTCTTTAATTATGCTGTTTTGTTTTTCTTATTAAAAAGAAGTGTGGAGCATAATTTGCAGCACTTTTGTATTTTCTGTTGTATTTGAAACGTTTCTAATTACTAAATAAGCGACATCTGTTGTGTGTGTTGGTAAATGTCACTCCTGGAACCGGGAAACAAATTTGTTTGCCTGAAGAAAAAAAAGACAAATGGTTTAAAAACAATTTACACTAAAAAGATTTTGTAGTTTTTAGAGTTTATTTAAAATTGATACACCCAAATCTTAAACATGTACTTTGTACAGTGTGTCAAATGTAAACTTTATTTGCATGACAGAAATAAAACTCAGAAAATTATAAACTAATGTACATTTACAACTCATTAACTTTTGGAGTCAACCCAGTTCAATACAGCCACCAGAAGCCTGTCACGATAACAAACTTTGCTGGGCGATTAATTGTCTCTGAAATTATTGTGATAAACAATAATATTGTTTGAAATTTGACAGTAATTAATAATTATTGTCAAATTTAAGAAGACATTTTTAATTTGTTTTAGTGTAGTACCTTTTTCGACCACCGGATGGGAGTATAAGACTGTTTGAACTGAAGGATGGATAGTGAGGGAGCGAGCAGCGTGTCTCTTTAAGAAAAATGGGAGGGAGGCCCCTTGACGTGACATGAGCTGTGTCTCTTTGGTTCTCAACATGGTGGACACGGTGGTTTGAGCTCTTTAGCATTTGTCACACAAAGCTTTTAATTAAAAATCAGTAAACAAGTTCTCAGCTTCTTGTTGCAGAGAAAAACAACTTTTTACACAAAGGCACGGGTTTCAACTGTGAATTTTGGAGCTTCAACAAGACAGAGTTTTTTTTCCCCCCGAGGTCTGCCTGTTAGCTTAGCTCGTAGCTTAGCTGCTTTTAACGATCCAAAAACGCGATGTTATGTTCATTAAATGTTTAGTGTTTTAGTGTTGGTGTAAATGTTCATACTTTTATACTACTATGCAAAAACTCAGGACAGTGTTACACTTTTACTATTTTATGCTTATGTTTATTAAATGTTTCAGTGTTTAAATGTTTAAATGTTTACTGTTTATGTTTATTAAATTTGATCATTTTTTTTACAAAAGAAACACAATACAGTACAAGACAATCCCATTAATGATACGTACACAATGTAAAAAAATGAAAGGTAGCAGAAAGAAGAATAAATCTTATTATATCTGCCCCTTTTTTCAAACAATCAGATTAAACAATAATAATCTTTCACCAGCAGTACAAAATGACTAACTCTTTCTAATTTTCTAATACTAATACTAATACATAACTAATAATTGATACAATACACATTATGCTAATTCATATATATTTTTTCAACAAATTCCTTTTGATCATTTTCTTAAATGTAAACATTGACTTGGCATTTTTAACTACATTCTCCAAGCCATTCCATAATCTAATTCCCTGGATTGAGGTAGAACGTCCCTTCAAACTAGTTCGGAATTGTGGTTTTACAAACATCTCTGTCCCCTTAAGATTATAACAACTTTGTCTTTTAACAAAATTCATTTGGATATTTAAAGGTAATTCGTTATTCTGAGCCCTATACATAATTGATAAAATATTATAATCAACCAAATCATGGAACTTCAATAATTTCAGTTGATAAAATAATGTACTGGATGGATGACAGTAATGTTTTCTAGTGATAATTCTTACAGCTCTTTTCTGTAATACAAAAATAGGCTTTGTGATTGTTTTACACGCATTCCCCCAAACATCAATACAATAGATTAAGTGTGGAACAATGATTGTGTTATACAACAAATACAGAGCTTTATCATTCAATAGGTCTCTGACCTTGTACAGTACTGCAATCGATTTAGCTATTTTTATTCTTACAGAATTTATGTGTTGTTTCCATGTCAGTTTGTCATCAATAATAACACCCAAAAACTTCACCTCACTCACTCTACAAATCTCAACACCCTCAATTTTGAGTGGAACATCAACAGTTTTCTTTTTATTACTGAATATCATGTAATTAGTTTTTTCTAGATTTAATGATAATTTATTGATTTTAAACCAAGTTTGTATTTTGGTAAATTCTGTCTTTATCAATTCCAACATTTGTTCTATATCTTCACCTAAACAGAAAAATGTGGTATCATCAGCAAAAAGTATACATTTAAGGAGTCCTGACACATTTACCAAGTCATTCACATATAAAATAAATAGCTTTGGTCCAAGCACAGAGCCCTGGGGAACTCCACATGTGATATTACAGAGGTCAGATCTTACATCATTTATTTGTACAAATTGTTTCCTATCTTTCAAATAGCTAGATACCCACTGTAATGCTGGTCCTCTAATACCATATTTGTTCAGTTTTTCAAGGAGAATGGTGTGATCAATAGTATCAAATGCTTTTTTTAAATCAACAAAAATACTGACACAATATTGTTTTTGATCGACAGCAGTAGTTATTTGTTCCATTAATTCCATGAGAGCCATTGATGTAGAGTTTTTAGCTCTGAACCCATACTGACTGTTGCTTAGAATATTTTGTTTGTCTATAAATTGATCTAGTCTGTTCACAAATAGTTTTTCAAGAATTTTAGAAAACTGTGGTAACAAGGATATAGGTCTATAATTGTTGAACACACATTTATCACCATTTTTAAAAAGAGGAACTACCTTAGCTACTTTCATATTATCTGGAAATATTCCTGTTGAAAATGATAAGTTACATATATATGTAAACGGCTCAATAACATGGCTCATTATATCCTTTACAAACATCATATCCATGTCCACCCAGTCCTTTGATCTCTTGTCTGTAAGATTTTTTACTACCTTCATTATT